>JAPWLS010001978.1:0-76352 GCA_028551675.1 Tineola bisselliella | reverse complement strand
TGCAGAATATTTTGATTCTTATGGTCGAATTATGTAATAGTAATTTAGAAAAGATGTAATTTAAAACGCACTCACCTGCATTGTTAGTATATTTTCATACAATACGAACACTCTGCTACACTCAGGTAGATTGATTTCGTACTGACAATGCATTACCTGCTTACGGTTTATATATTACCTGCACTAATGAGGGTTTTGTCCCTTTTTAAAAATTACCATTGATTGCTTAATGAGGGTCATTGATAAAGGGCATTGTCATTAGTGAACCCTTTTAATTACCTAGGACCTAAAATCTATCTCGCTGAGGGTACATCCTAGAGAGATTTGGATGAGAGCATCGTGATCAGGAGGGTCCAAAACCCCCAAATCCGTACGCGCGCGGGGGGGGGGGGGGGGGATAGGGGGATAAGGACAGGAAAAGCTGAAAAACGACGAAAAAAAAAAAAAAAAACCAAAAAAAAAGGCGATACCGATAGGCAGTATCGTGCTATATTCACTACTATAGATATAAATTAATATTTTAGGTATATTATTTTTACGTATTATTTATCATAAATGACAACTGATTGTCTGGAAAAAAAATCTCTTTTAGTAATAAGAAAGTAAATTATTAATTTTCTGTTTTTTTTTAAGTTAAAATAAAAGACATAATTACGAAACTATAATATATTTTAATATTTTCTTTATTTGCGTCGATAAAATTGAACTAGTTTGAATAAAAATAAACTAATTAATCTCTACTAATATAATAAATGTGAATGTGAGTTTGTTTGTTACGTTTTCACGTAACAACTACTTAACCGATCATCATGAAACTTTGTACACATATTTTTGGAAGTACTAGAAGTAACATAGGATACTTTTTATTTTAAAAAAACTGACTATAGTTTCAGCTGTTTGGAATCAAATTGGTTCATTTCTATTGAAATGACCTCTGATACTTATTTAATGTCTTAAATGCGAGCGAAGCCGCGGGTAAAATCTAGTGCATTTATAAATATCCCTAATAAATCTAATATAATATTTAGTTTAATCACATTTATAATTACAATTCTTAATTAAATTAATTACGTTTGGAGTTATTTTATGTTGCCTTAGTCTTAATTGTTTAAATTAATTTGTATTAATGTACAGAAGAGCACTATCTATAGAAATACAGTCCTAGGATTAGTTATATAAAGCTTTTGTATTTTATGGAATAAAGATTATTATTATTAATAGTACACCTATGAAATGAAATGAGAATCGTTTATTAGCATAGGCACTAAAGGCGTGCGCTTGCTCACCGTTAGACTCTACAATGGTTTCGGAAAGGCGTATGACGAGAAGAAGACCACAAGAAACTCAATCATAGCTTGTACATAAAATTATTTTTAAAAAATCTGAATTTTAATTCAAAAATAAAGAGTATCAAACGTCGTGTTCAAATATCTCAAAAATTCACATTCGTCTATTCAAGCCATTAGCAGCATAAAAAGCATAGTTCACGCAGAGATCTGTCTGTGGTAACGGTTGTCTCCAAATGACCGCATTCAAGCTTAACTATGGTCATAAGTCAGGCTACTATAAAACATATATCTAGATTTTCAAAGAAAGTTAACAATTATGTTGAAAGGAAAACAATTAAATTGAATAGAATATAATTTTAATAAATTCGTTTTAAATTTGCTACAATAATTTACAATATTTACAACATATATTATGTCATAGCTTAAAATTGCCTATTACAAAATAAATATCACTTTGTACAAGCTGCTAGCTTAGTTAATTTTTTAATATTTATATCCTTCTTCAGGACTGAAACTAGGAGGTTGTCTTGGTCCGCTGAATTGATTCCTTGTAGCTGCAGAGCTCGGTGGAGCAAAGCCTCTAGGTGTTGAATCACCTTTAGATGCCTTGAAAGTAGCTTCCGGGTAGTTTTCAGGCATTCGGAATCCTGCTGATTGCTTTCTTTCACCAGTAGCACCTGAACGAACAGATGACTGTTGAGGTCCTGGACGCGAAGTCTGTTGTATATTAGGTGTGTTGTATTGAGATCTGGATCCTGTAGACGGGCGTCCAAGTGTTGGTTGCTGAGATGACTGGAATGTGGCTGTTTGGGATGAAGAAGGAGCGGTATATTGGGAATTTTGGTTATTAGAACCAAATGATGGGCGTTGAACTTGGTTAGGCCTCGTTACTTGACCGGGGCGGTATGATTGTTCTTGAGCTGGGAAGCGTTGTTGGGGCACACGTGAACTAAATCCATTACTTTGAGATGACTGTGAGCTTACACCTGGATGACTGTATTGGTATCCAGTGTTCACATCGAACTGGGTAGACGGGCGTTGTTGCGTCGATACACGAGAACCAGCGTCTTTCTGATCTACTGGGCTACTGTATCTATTAGAAGATAAGGCATCTTGTTGACCGAAAGTGGAAGAAGTTGGGGCATTGTATTTATTGAAGGAAGATGTCGAGGAACTGTATTGCTTGGAGGTCGAAGTTGGAGCACTGTATTCGTTGGAAGAAGAAATTGGGGCATTGTATTGGTTAGAGGAAGATGTTGAGGCGCTGTACTGTTTTGTGGGAGAAGTTGGGGCGTTGTATTGATTGGAAGGCGAAGCTTGGGCATTGTATTGCTTGGTGGGAGGAGTTGGGGCGTTGTATTGATTGGAAGGCGAAGCTGGAGCATTGTATTGCTTAGTGGGAGAAGTTGGGGCATTATATTGCTTGGTGGGAGATGTCGGGGCGTTGTATTGATTGGAAGGCGAAGCTGGGACATTGTATTGCTTGGTGGGAGATGTTGGGGCGTTGTATTGATTGGAAGACGTACCTGGGGCATTGTATTGCTTGGTGGGAGATGTTGGGGCGTTGTATTGATTGGAAGACGTACCTGGGGCATTGTATTGCTTGGTGGGAGATGTTGGGGCGTTGTATTGATTGGAAGATGAACCTGGGGCATTGTATTGATTGGAAGACGTACCTGGGGTGCTGTATTGATTGGAAGACGAACCTGGAGCATTGTATTGTTTGGAGGAGGAAGTTGGGGCGTTGTATTGATTGGAAGAAGATGTTGGGGCATTGTATTGATTGGAGGAAGATGATGGGGAATTATATTGGTTAGATTGAGATGAAGGAGCGTTAAATTGGGTTCTGGATGGGCCTTGAGTTGGTCTTGAAGCCTGGGCGGGATTGGAAGATCCAAAAGAAGATTGACCATTGGAATCGTCATATGTCTGTCTGCCACCTTGTTGCGGCGTATTGTAATTTTGTTCACTCTGGCTAAATTGCTGTGGACCATTAGAATCGTACTGGTCGAAGTCTTCCTGGTATGCGCCTGAAAGTGATAAAGTTTATATGTTATATGTATGTTCATATACTTTATATCAAATATTTACTACCTACTAAATTAAATCATGTCTAATATATTTGTCGAGAAGTAACTCTGAAACATACCTTCTTGTGTACCAGCAGCGGCAGCCTTTGCGTTTTCTTCAATAGATTTCAGTATAGCTTCAGGAATAGGTGGAGGAGTTGGTAAATGATCACCGTGAGGCTGATATCCATTTTCATCAGCAGTATATGTTATGCTATACAGCTGACCATCATCACCGGTGTAAGAAAACGCACCTTGAGCCTGAACTCCATTTGTGGCGATTCCATTTTCCTCAGCAGCAATTCCATTTGAAGTTTCAAAACTATAAGCGAACTTTTCACCATCGTTTTCGTTTTCGTATCTTAAGATTTCAGCTGCACGATCTTGACCGGCTTGAGCTCTTTCAGGTTGTGAAAACGCTTGTCCAAATTGAGTGCCCGAAATATCTTGATTACTTGGTCCTGTGTTTTGGTCAAAGTTGTTTTCAACATTGCCGTTTTGTCCTAAATGTGAATTTGAAGGAGCTTGAGATCCGAAAGGTAAAGATCCCTGAGCTCGCTGTGTCCCAAAGTCTGATGGACTTTGACCACCGAATTGTCCAGCTGATCCAATTTGTCCTTGATGAGAAGGAGCAACTGATCCTTGTGCTGCATTTTGCCTTCCAAAAGCTGGTGCAGGTGATCCTTGAGAAGTGGTTTGCCCAAAAGGACCCTGACCGGATTGAAAACCACTGGGAGCAGTCAAAGATCCAGGGCTACCACCAGCTGTAGCCGCTCCAGGTGGTGGCAAATACGTTCTGTCTAATTTAGCGGCATGACTCCACGCCACTATTGCGAAAACTAGAAGCTGAAAATAAAAATTAATTAATTATAAACTTTGAACGAATCTTTTTATCGAGTCATCGTTTTAGAACAAAAATTATTGCATTTGTTTTTTATATAAATTTTCAGTATATATGTGAATATAATTGTTTACCAGCTTCATTTCTTAAGCTGTTATTCTTTGAGAAGATCCACTTCAAGTGTGATTAATTTATGGTTTCTAACCTATTTATAGCTAGCTTAAATCTATCGTTACTTAAAATAACGATCACGGTCCTAACCTTTGACTGTAGTTAATTTACTTTACCTGTAATAGACAAGACGGTGGTGGAATAAAACGGAATTTCATTTTTACTGTTAGTAAAATAAACTAATTCAATTATCAAGTTTAATGAATATTACTTTTTATTACTGTGATAAGTCAATGGCATATCATATAGCATGTAAATAAATAAATATATGTATAATAAAATAATTTTCTTAACAGTAGTCATATGACTGTACCTAGAACTAATACTATATGACTGCTATTGCAGACTACATTTATTAGGCAGTTTATGTTTGATAAGTTTCGCATAATTTTTCAAATCGGTCCAGTAGTTTCTGAGCTTATTCAATACATACAAACAAACAATCAAATATTTCCTCTTCATTATATTAGTATAGATGAAAATGATGACGTCAGTGATTAATTAAGTTTACAACTTAATGCGTTTTGTGTTAATTTATACCTAAAAAATTGAGTCAACTTTAATTATCAGAATACTTAGTTGTAAAATTACAGAGTAAATAATTAATTAAATTTAATGTCGGTTGACGCTCTCTGTAACGAGGAACGCTTGCAGCGTGCGGGTAGATTTCGACCAGCTGTCTTGCATAATATGGTATAGTTAACTTCGGTAATGCACCACGTCACTAATTACTTGTAAACGTATGCGTTTTTGTATGTGTGTATAAAGATGGACGGATATAGGGTGTACTATAAGTTCCAACATAACCCATAGCATTTTATGTTTACCTATAGCTATATATAATAGGATGACAATGCCTCTATACAGCAGCTATCCTTCTACATCATAGTAGATTTATTATATACTAGCTTTTACCCGCCGCTTCGCTCGCATTTAAGTCATTAAATAAATATCAGTAAGATCCAAAATAATAAAGTGGCATCTAACTACAAAAATGACACCTAACCTCAAAAATTCAAATAGTTTTTAAAAGTATCCTACTTTACTTCTAGTACCCTCAAAAATATGTGTACAAAGTTCCATGATGATCGGTTAAGTAGTTGTTGCGTGAAAACGTAACAAACAAACTCACATTCGCATTTATAATATTAGTAGTGATTAATATGACATTAGTATGTAAGTGAACAATGCCAGTATACAGCAGCTAAATCATCATTTATATTTATTTTGACAAGTAAAAGCGCTCTATTGGAGCCCAATTACTAAAAGTAAATAAATTTAAAAAAATGTGAGATATATGCTGGGTGGTATTATATGATGAAATATTACATAAATTAATATTTAGTTTTGTAATTTCTATATTGATTATTGTAATTTACAGTATATATTCGATGTAGATTTATGTATAAAATAATTATTTGTGTAACAAGTGGCAACATTGCCATTGGTGTATTATTTTTGTCATCTGGAAACACCAAAATGAAACCCAAATACTCGACCATGGTAGAATGGTCTTCATTAAACATCTGAGGCCATTAATAAGAGAAGAAGAATAAAATTAATAGTATTTCATATTTATATCACAATTCAATAATAAACCAAAAATAAAATGTCAATAAATCTTTTAAAACCTATGTACGACATTGTAAAATTAATTTTGTTATTAAAAAAAACTGTAATACAGTTTCACTTGCGCGTGTGTGGGTGATTGGCGTATTGACCGTCAAATCAATATGATAGCCAGGAGGCAGGTCGGGTCATTCGAGACACGACGCATCGTGATCTGGAATGTCAATAAAAATTCAATATTGCACTTAATTTGTGTTTTAAAATACTTGATTTTAAAATACTGTTTTATTCCATAGCAAGATTCGTATATTGTAGCCACAAATAGTAGGTACCTACTTTTTGCTTTCTGCTTCTTCGTTTTCATCTACGTCTAATGAAGTCAATTCTACCAATGTCGAGTATTCGGGTAACACCCAAACAAGAAATTACAAAATTTTAATACCCTGTGTAAAACCCTCATGACGAAAAACAAAAACCAACCTTCTTAAAGGTAAATAAACTTCTGGAAATCATTAACGCTACATTTTGCCTCGAAATATATTGTAATTGCCATTTAAGAGAAAAACGAAAGTAAATAGGTGATTGAAAATATTATACACGACATCGACTCCTGCGCATAGTCAGAATCTACTTTGATTTCGAAAAGTCATGACCAGAGGCGGCTCGTCCTAAAGAAGTAATCTATATTTCTTCATAATACATACTATCCTTACATTACATTCATTCTATTCTACTATGCCTATACAATAGTATATTATATTACCTATATCTACGCCGCTGTAATATAAATTCTGTAATTTTCGTAGGAGTGCACTGCACCAGCGCTCTTTAGGACGAGCCGTCTCTGGTCATGACTAAAAGATACATATCAATTCTTTCTTTGTTCGGTCGGTTTTAACGAACATTGCCCGAGCGTAGTTCTTTTTTGTTGTAATATTGAGCAATTAAGAAAGAATTTATCCACGTTTACTATTAGATAAATATCCCTAACTGGTTCCCCCACCGAAGCAGTCCAATCTATAACACTGTTATATCATTATCAATGGCCAAAACTATACTTGGCTTTTTATTACCATTTACTTGTAATTAATTTTTGTATTTTAGCTGTAAGTTTTCCAAATAAAATATGTAGGTATATAAGCTATTATATATAAATATATGTGGCAGTCTCTACAAGTGAAGAAGATTTGATGAATTTGACATATGAATGTCATGTTTTTCTTTTGTTCTTCTTCCGTGTCTTTTGGCATTGTGGTAATTATATTTTTAAAATTCATTTTAATCCGCAGTATTATTATTTTACATAAGTTTCTCTAAATATATATAATATAAGTTAGGTATAAAACATTTGGGAATCTACATATAGATGCACTTATTTATGTCATACAAATTGCAAATTACAATTGACAGGACACGAAGTGGGTGTAACGTAAAGAGCTTAATCTTAAAACAATTGAAGTTTAATAAAGATATGACATCTTTATCTTGATAATATAAGAATGTGTTTTTAAAATTGGAATCTTTTGTTTTGCAATTTAATTGGTCGAATTGGATTTACTCACGAATCGGAACGCATTTCTTTTCTAACCTTCTAAAATTCTAAATTTAATTTTTTTTCTTCTTATTTCATAAAATAGTTAATTTTGTCAAACCGGAACTATGTAAGGAGAACTTTTCACGAACCGGAACGTCATTTCGACCACTAAATATAAGTATTTGACGCGCGTATTTGACACAATATTTAGTAAATAAATATAAATATAGGTCTTCCATAACATCTACTATGTTACTTATAAAGTAATTAAGGTTACATGCTATTATAACTCATGTGATATTAAGATTATTCGTGCGTTTGAAATATGATATTCTTTGAAATTCTTAAGAGCTAATTAACTGAAAATAGTGACATTATTACGACGTTTAAAAACACTAAAATTTTATTTGTATTTTTCTAAAATGTTTTTATAAGTATTTATTCCTATTTTAATATAACGTAACACTATTATTTTGTACAGTTTTTATTGCTCAAACATAACGCCTTAAAAAAAGCATTCAATCTTGTTGGATTTTTTTCCTTTTTTTTAACACTAAAAATATTATTACGAGATAAGGATAGGTAGAAACAATTGATTTATATTTATTGTCAGACTAGCTGTTGCCCGCGGCTTCGCTCCCGTTAAGAAGTATTATTATTAATTAGGTATAGTTTTTGCGGCTTTATTTTTGTTTACCGTGTGTAAAAACGTCTTCATCATAGTAGCTCCAATCTTTAATTTCGGTTCAATCAGTCGAAAATCTAAGAAGATTTATACAAACTTTCATCCCTTTGGGGGTGGAATTGATCAAAATCCTTTCTTAGCGGATGCCTACGTCATAACATCTACCTGCATGCCAAATTTCAGCCCGATCCATCCAGTGGTTTGGGCTGTGCGTTGATAGATCACTATGTCAGTCAGTCACCTTTGAGTTATATATATTTAGAGATAACGTGTTTTTTATAGGTCCTTTATAAACTTGATTAAACTAATTGTTATGAGTAAAATAATCCGCTATGTTTGCAGCCATTTGTAGTGTAATCGAGACTTAAATGTCTACAAGGTTTTCGAGAAGTTATTCAAAGGTAATTTGGAAACTTTTTTAAGATTGAAACAATATGTATCATGTAAAAGATATGTTTTAATGAACTAAAATATAATTTATAAATAAAACTTTTACTAAATACAATACTTCATGAACATTGTATTTATTTATTCTTATAATTAATAACACATTATATAACTACAAAATATATTATTGTCGTAAAATATCCTTTTATTTATATAATATAATTTTATGGATAAATTAAGATAAAAGCTTTAATAATATTCTTAGAGACACTGTGTGTAAAATATTATGATTCACATGTTTCATATTTTTACATAAAATGTGTTTACACAATTCAAATGTGTACACTTATCCACCACAATTCTTATGGCACTATATTTACAAAAGAACAGCGTATTCAATAATGATAACCTGTTTCAGAATCGTAGCTTGGAGCTTTCCTTGGTCCTCCAAACATCTCCCCTTTACCAGCGACGCTCGAGCTGGAAAACTGGTTGGAACCAATAAATGCGGAGCTGAAAGTACCCTGACTTGTTGTGGGAGAACCAGCTTGGTCCTTTTCACTTGGTAAGGTTTGTGCAGGTTTATTGTATTCGTAAATTTCTCCATTATACTGTTGAGATGGGACTGTAGGTTCATTTGTGTGGCTGTCAGATGCAGACTGGAATTGGGCCAAAGAAGATGCGTGAGATGAAGGTTGTCCTAGAGGTTGGAACGGCTGAGGAATCGCAGAAGTTTGCTTCTGGAAACCTTGTGATTGTTGAGAAGCCTGGAATTGAGCTGAAGCTTGTGCAGAGCTTTGAGGACGTCCGTTGAAGGGACGATTATTTTGAGCAGCTGCATTTGTCTGCTGCGAAGGTCTATTAGCAATATTTTGTTGTTGGTGACCTTGGAAACCAAACTGTGAAGAGGGAGTGGGAGCAGCAGAAGTTTGTGTCAAGCCGCTAAATTGATTTGTTGATTGTTGAGAGTTTGTGGGAACACCAAACTGTTTTGTTGGTTGATTATAGTGATAAGGATTATTATTGCCAGTTCCAGTGTTAGTTTGTGCAGATGCACTGACTTGTTGATTAAAATCTGGTCGTTGTATATTAGATCCAAAAGGTCCTTTTTGCTGTTGATGGCCAAATTGACTGCCACCTGCTTGAGTTCCGAACTGACTACCTGACAGTTGTTTTTGTTGTACATTAAATCCTTGATTAAATTGGGCTGAGGCATGAGCTGAATTACCGAAATTGGATTGAGGCGTAGATCCAAATCGGTTTTGCGTCAAGCTTTCTCCACTTGCTGTCTTAGAGTAAGTCCCTAATTGTGGACTTCCACTATTTGATTGAGCACCGAAACTTGCAGAACTAAAAGCGCTTGAACCGTGAGCATTGGAACCTTCAGCTCCATGTGAATGGGACAATTTTCCGTTAATTCCATTAGATGAGCTTCCAGAATCAGAAACTTGGTCACTCGAATGTACTCCAAATGCTGATTCTTGACCACCTTGGTGACCAGTTAAAGCAGCATCAAATGCTGATGAATCATGACCATTTGTATTAGATCCGTGTACTACACCGGCATCAGAACCAATATTACTAGAAAAGAAAACTCCATTCATTCCTTGGTGTGCTTGTGACGCTCCATTAAAACTAGAGGCATGCCCAATGGATTGTGCCCCAAATGAAGCACCTAGTTGGTTGGATGCTGATTGTTGACCATTTTGATGCTCTATATCAGTCAAAGCACCACTAAAATCTGCTGAAGCTTGGCCATTCGTGTTAGGCTGTCGCACGGCTCCCACATTAGAGCTCAGTCTACTTGAAGAGGATCCTCCAAAACTGGAAACGGGTTTATTGGAATGTGTACCAAATGAGGCAGATCCAAATGCCGAAGTGGTAGATTGTTGACGAGCCGCATTTCCTGATCCAGTTAGACTATCTTTAAATCCTGACGGAGCTCGGTCATTTGTATGAGAATCTGGCGCTGCTCCAGCGTTAGAATTAAACTTATTAAAAGTAGATTGTGTATTCACACTTTGGCTTGCGTGTGCACCCCCAGCACCAGAAATTTGTGCATTCGGTGATGCCCCAAATGATGCAGTTCCAAAAGCTGAATTTGCCGATTGTTGACTACTTTGGTGGAGTGATCCAGCTGAACCATCACCAAAATTCGGTACGTTTTGATCATTTGTATTAGATCCTTGTCCTATACCGGCATTAGAACCAAATTTATTTAGAGAAGTTTGTGTGTTAATTCCTTGGCCTGCATTCAATGATCCTTTAAATCCAGAAACACCAATATTATTTAACTGGCCACCAAATGAAGAAATCCCAGATTGTTGTCCACTTTGAAGTCTTGAACCAGTAGCAGTGCTATCAAAAGCTGAAGTTCCTTGGTTATTACCCTGAGATCCTTTTACTGCACCACCAAAATGAGAAGATGCTGTACTTTGGGCTGATTGAAAATTATTATTGCCCTCTTGTTGTGAGCCTCCTCTGTTAAATTGTTTTACATTCTGATTATTAAATCGGTTTGCCTGATTAGAAGGGTGAGAAACTTGGCCTTGGCTAGATGATTGGAGATAACTTTGCTGCTGGAACGAACCTCCATTTCCTTGGTTTTTATTAAGAGGAGGTAAATACTGATTAGATTGTCCTCCTTGACGATTTATAGAAGCTTGATTACCAAATCTATTTTGCTGACCAAATTGTGAATTTAATTGAGACATAAATTGATTGCTAATTGCCCCGGAATGAGTAGTTGAAGACTGATCATCATCTTTTGCATTTGTTTGTCCGAATGACGCTTGACTAAAAGATTGTTTATGACCATTCTGACCTTGACCTGCAAACGCGTTTGATTGAGCTCCATGTCCGGTTTCCAATCCAAGTTGGCCGTTTCCTTGAACCTCATGTTGTTGATTGAACGATGACGTACCGTGATTATTGTCGGTGACATGATGGCTAATAAATCCGTTTTGACCTTGGTTATTTGGTCCTCCAAGACTAGATGCTTGCGTAAAAGCATTTACATTGCTGCTGTCTGAAGAAGAATCTTGCCCATTGCGATTACCTAAATTGACCCGTCCTCGCCCGCTGTTCGCTGCTGCGGAAGCGTGGCTACCGTGTCCAGCAGATTGGTGGCCAAAAGCATTTCCAGATGAAAGGCTTCCTTGATTATTATTTCCTGCAGATCCGTGTTTGTATTGTCCATTGTCACTTTCTGAGTAATCTGAGCCTTCATTGTACTTTTTAGCATCGTACGAGCCTGGAATGAAAATGAAAGTGGTCATTTATTAACTGAGATGAGCGCGGCTTTGCTTTGTAGATTGAATACGTTGATACATTTGTCAATCTATACAAAAGAGGCAGAGAGATGTAGTGTGATGTCGATTGATGACCTTTCTAGTTAGTAAGGTAAATATTGTAAAGAAGTTTGACTCATTGTATTATATTTGGATGACACAACACAAATTTTCAACCCATTACGCTATCTAATACACTGCATAACAGATAATATCTTGTACGCTATTTAGGACTTTGTAATGATGTGGGTACATGTCTATATGAAGTTTATATTATTACGCTTATTAATGAAGTACCAGTTTTTGTAATGTATCATGATAAACGTAAAACTTGTTATAGTGGTATAATGAGATAATATGAAGACACTTTAATGTGTTTTTGTTTGATAAAGTGCATTGATTAATTGCATATATTAATTGTAGCTTTTGTAGTAAAATTAAGTATTTTATTTTGTTTTTCTTTGCATCCTACTATTTACTTCCTGATCTACCACCCTAAGGCTGGTTGCCTGGTAGAGATCACTGCTTAGTGATAAGGCCGCCTTTTGTTCTTTCTTTTCTTCTGTTCTTCTTTATATGTATTCTTTTGTGCAATAAAGTGTTATTATTATGATTGTTTTAGAATATTTTAATTACTCACAGTCTAAATAAAATAGATTTTCTAGGCAAAATAGGTCATAATAACATACCATCATCAATTATTCCCGCCGCTTCTTCTCTCGCGTTTTGTTCTAGAGATCTTAAAATTTCTTCTGGAATTGGCGGTGGAGTAGGAAGATGATCGCCCTTGGGTTGGTAACCTCCCTCATCAGCTGTATACGTTACACTGTAAGTTTGACCATCATCACCCGTATAAGAAAATCCACCTTGGGCTTGCACCCCGTTTGTAGCGATTCCACTTTCTTCAGCTGAAATTCCGTTATCAGTTTCAAAAGCATAGCTGAAGCTTTCAGGACCTACTTCACTGTCAAACCTTAAAGTGTTAGCTGTACGGTCTTGAGCTGCTTGCGGTCTTTCATGACCTTGAAATCCATTTGATTGATGCGCTCCAAATCCTTGACCAGCAAAGCTATTTGCAGACGCATGCCCACCAAGAGAACCAGCATTTGGAGCATTAAATCGCGTATTAGTTCTAAAAGCATCAGCACTACCGGGCACAGACTCTTCTTCATCTTCATGTGTTCCATGATTAGCGAGTTTGAAAGCAGCATTACCTACTTTGGAAGCTTGAGAACCATAGGTGTGTCTCGGAGCACCAAGGCCTGAATCAGTAGGGTCTGATGACCTGGTTCCAGCAGCCACAGCATCAACTACAACTCCTTGGAAGTCATTTGTAAAACTTCCTTTAGGGAAAGAGCCTCGCGCGTCGCTTAAGGGTGTCTGCAACGCTCCAGGACTACCTCCAGCAGTCTTGGCTGACGCTGGTGGGAGGTAAGTTCGATCTAGTTTAGCTGCACTGCAAACCGCTACAACAGCGGTTAGGATACCCACCTGAAACATTATTTCATTTATAACCCACAAATACTTATTGCACACAAATCTACATATATTAAACTGTAACAAAAATTATTTCTACAGAAAAATCCCTAAAATGTATTTTGTAACACCAAGATCAATTAGTTAAAAAATATTATGCAACCCCATATTGTTCGGAACAATCGTAACGAGATCTCGTTCCCTCGCATCACAATGACGAAAAAGCCAAAAATCGTTAATCACTTTCACGTAACAGAAAAACAATTTGTCATAAAGGATTTACCAATTTCATTTTATGTTTTGCTCTAATATCTAACTTGAATAGTCGGAGGCTCGTGATTGACTGAGTCTCGAACGTCGGTACAAATGTATTTATAGAGCTTTTTGTACGAACAATTTTCGTGCGCGTGCCTTCAATCCAAGTTCAAAATCATAAAGATCGCTTTGATTTAATTGGCCGCTATGATATATATTGTATTGTGAATTCATGCTTAAGCTATCGGAAACGAGTAATTTTATGAATTATTTCTTTTATCACGTAAAATTTATCTCTCCATCACGCTTCACTTAAACCTTTTTTTTTTCAAACAAAAGATTGTATTTAAATTTTTATTTACATTATTGTATAATTATATTTATGCTTATACAATCTACTAATGTTAAATAATAAATATTTTTATTTCTATAAAGTTAAAATCAATCGAATACAATTACAAATTTATTAATATTGCACTTAAAAATAAAGTTTTTTTATACTCATTTTTCGGTTCCGTTTTATATTTAAAAAAAATATATTCGAAAACCAAAATTCAATACACAGTTCCTATTTTAAAAAATCATTTTATATAAAAAGATAACCTAAGCTTTTTGAATCTATTAAAAATATTATTAAAGAATTACAAAGGTACTGATAGTAGGATCAATAAAAAAATTGATTAATTAGCCCGATAATTAACGTTTTGTTTATTATTATAATAATAATAATAAATTATCTTTAATCAAAATTATTAAGAATTAGTAACACGTTTTACTAATTTAAAAAGGTTATAAAGACTTCGTTCGCGTATATATTTACTAACTGTTGCCCCCGACTTCGTTCGCGTAGTAATGAAGATATAAAGTAATATGAAGTTTAATGATGTTTCATATTTCAACGACGCCTGCCTTTTATGGCAATTTTTGACAACCTTGGGTTACATTATTGTAGTTTTAGTAAGGATCCTTATTTTTTTTCCTGTAATTTATATAGCCTATATTGATCAATGATAATGTAGCATTCAAATGGTGAAAGAATTTTTAAAATCGGTCCAGTAGTTTTTGAGCCAATTCATTACAAATATACAAAAATACAAATCTTTCCTCTTTATAATATTAGTATAGATAAATAAAAGACTATCACCGACCACTTCGCCACAGAGGTAGTCGAGTTGTAAATTCTTCACCGCTTACATTGTAATCAAAACAAGAGAACACGTGTACGTCTAAAAAGAAATACATTATGATACAATAATTGCATCATTTTAGTTTCGATTATCGTAATTCACTTTTTTAGATGCTTATGCTTCTTTTGTTTATTTATTCAAAATACTTACTTACTAATATGGATTTACTATAATAATTAGGTTTTAGATACATTTTAAAATAACTATTCGTTTCGAACTAAAATCGAAGAAAAAGCTTTAATACTATGATTTAATAAGACCAAGTCACGTGTTCCGAAATCAATTAGGAAGTAGTCGGGTATAATGGAAAAGTATACCCTGAAACCTTAATCTATATATTCATATGTATATGTCATTCATGCTGTTTGATGCACGAATTTGATGTTCCAATTATTTTTTTAAATATTTCACTTTATACGTAGCGAAGCTAGTAGTATATAATCGTCACATTAAGCTGTCAAGATAGACTTCCATGTGGCCAAGCATACATTCATATTCTCAACAGCCCCACTTGAATGTATATCTGGCCACATGGAAGTCTATCTTGAGAGAGAATATGACTTTGACGTTGTCTTGTTCGGTTTGTCGTGAACGACGTATTAATAAATTGTATTTATTATTATATTATAAACTAAATATACTCATTGTCTCATTGCCTGCGATTTCCCCCAACATTAAAAAATACATCATCCATATGTGATCCTTGATTATTTTGACACCGCTGCGAGCTGGAGTGGAAATTTTCAATGACGACCTTAAAATATTTTGCATGCGAATATTTTCTATAACTCCTCTAGGAAGAAGTCGTAAAAATTATTTTATTAAATCATGTTCTTTAATAACCTATAATATATCCCTACTAATATTATAAATGTGAATGTGAGTTTGTTTCTTATGTTTTCACGCAATAACTACTTAACCGATCATCATGAAACTTTGTACACATATTTGGAGGCACTAAAAGTAACATAAGATACTTTTTATTTAAAAAAAAAATTATTTTTTACTCTAGTTTCCAATTGATTATAGTAAAATATTGAGTATAGTTCTATTGAAATAATATCTGATACTTATTTAATGACTTAAATGCGAGCGAAGCCGCGGGTAAAAGCTAGTAAAATTATAAAAAATACTATTTTTTTTTAAGTGTATACCAGCCTTTATTTCATACTTAATCATATAAACACGCGAATGTATTTTTTTGTTTCGATAATTGGAATTAATTTTCGTATATGTACCTACATAGTTTTCGGATGATACGTTTTTATGCTGTCATTGTATTATATTTAATAAACATTACTACAGGCTATGTATAATTATTAGAAAATACACTAGGAACAATATTATTACACATATCTTATGAGTCCAGCGGGCCAATGAGGTTTAGACAAACACTAGAGCTGTCAGAGACACGACTTGTTTTTGTCTAATATAAACTGATGTCTCATAAACAAACCATATTTTTAAAAAAAATATTCTCCATAAATAATTATTTCAAGGTCCTGTAATCTCTGCATAACAATTTTTTTTGTAATATCTTCTCTGTATATTTGACTCAATGTTTTGGGCTCCGTTTACGAATTAATTATGTTATTATATAATAGCTATTACATACAATTGTTTAGTCACAATTACATGCAACTTATTCGGGGATTTGATTACTTCATATTATGTTTGCATTAAGTTAACACATTAAAGGCGGGAGTCGTAGTACTACGATCTATCTCGACTGTTAGTTTTTTAACACTAGATTTACCAGCTTAACACTAGAACTACTAACCGGTCAATATGACCGGTTTCAAAAATTCTTCACAAGACTTTTATATACAACCCTACTCGTTATTTTTTGTAAACGAATCTATTATTAAGAATTCTACAATCAATTTATTGAATTATATTTAATACTTTGCACACACAAGTCATCCGGTCATTTTGACCGGTTGGTAAAAATAGGTCATATTGATCGGCTCGTAGTTCTAGTGTTAAATATACCTATTTCTACCAAAACCAAAAAAGTATATATTTGTTACAAATATATATAAAATAATATAAAATCCATAAAACTAATTCTTCTGTTATAAATTAAAGAAGATTGGAAGAATTAAAGAAAATGTTACACGCAGTAGGAATTTTAATTTGATCTTGCAAGACCAGTCATTTTGGCTGGTCTGGAAAATCTAGTGTTAAAAATATCTTGTAGTTTTAAGGGTTTAAATAAACTTTTTGAGTCTAATTTTTTTTTATTATTACACAAAATATCGCTTGCTCTAGGACGAAAAACGAGGAGGGTCGGTCGCCGCGGTACCTGCATACTTTCGTCAAGATCCCCCGCCTTTAATGTGTTAAGATATTGTGTCGAACGAAATATGTGCTCAAATTACAGACGCACCTGGGGGGCTACTCAGGCATAAGTAATAAGTAAGAAGTTTACTGTTACGGCCATCCCCTCCGCAGCTTACGTGAATTTTGACATATAAGCCCGTAAAAATTCCTGTCAAATATCCGTAAAATAAGCATTGAGTAGCCTTTCTGTTGTGACGTTGCGTAATTTCGTGAATGATTAGGAGCCCGTATGTGTTCCTGAGTAGGAAATGTCTGTATTTTCGTCCTAAGTTCGTGCGCCTGAGTAGCTGACTACTAAAAGGTCGCGATTGAATATTGAGTGTCTCTCAAAATGTAATATGTATGCATTAATGGAACAATCCTTCTTTCATATTGGTAACCTTTGTATTAGGTATCATTTTTTTCAGTCCAATAAGAACTATTCAAACATTTTGTTTCTTATGTGAATACAATAGTGAAATAACATCATCATTTGCTGTTTATTATTTTATTAAAATTTTTAATATAAAAGTTATGTATTGTTCAAAATCTTATACTACATTTAATACAAATAAATTTCAATACAAAAATATAAAACGAAATGTGTTAAAAAAAACATTAACTGTTATATCAACATTATGCTAATCAGTTATGGGTTATTGACTTAGAATAACAATTAGTTATTGTCAACTATATAAAATATATTTATAAAAAAAAGACATATGACATTGGTATAAATATTAATATTATAGATGTAGAACGTAACTGAGATGAGTTAAAAAGAATAATATTAATAATAAATAATATAAAAAAATATTAATATATATATGACTGCATTCCATCTTATATTTAGTAATTAAAATATATAATCTTTGAATACCCATCTAAAAATACAACTATATAAATTGATTTATTTAAACTGAAATTCAGACACTTATGCTCCGTGCACATATGTCGCCTGTCGGGTCCGGATTTTAATGGTATGTCGGCGCCTTTGTTCACACTAGTCGGTTGTCGGACCCCGTTGAAGCTAAAAACAAAACACAAATCTGCTTGCGCGCTGCGATCTTGTGTGCGTAATCTGCGGCCGTGACGCATGGGTGGGCGGAGAAAGGGGAAGCGGGGAGAGAATTATCGCTTCAGACATCCGACAAATGTGAACAGCGTCATACTTACTCATAGGCGATCTTACGAGAGACGAAAGATCTGAAATACATAAAACAAAATACGATCGCAAACAAATAATAAAATCACTAATTAAAAAATAAAACAATAAATAGCCAATTTACATTGTATAGTTTTAAAAGTATATTATCGTAATCCTAACTGTAATAACGAACATATTGTCAAAAAAAAAAACACTATCGGACTAATTAATTAGTTCTGCACTAAAGAAAGAAAAAGGCAGTCAATATACTAGTATAGAAACTTCGAGTTCTACTCGGTAGTACAAATCGTAAAGTCGACAATCTTCAAATGGATACAGTGGTCTTATCACGAATTTAGTCTGGCTTTCGAATCGAGCTGTCACAAGTAAAACGGATCCGTTAGCAATCGGGATCATGAATTTTTACTAACGACTAACGAGCACCAGCAATCTATCAAATGAACGAAAAATCGAGACGTTTGAAAATTAACAAAAAGTATCTAAAATATTGTAGTTCCAAATCCGCACGCGGTGGCGCTGCTCAAATTTCCATACAAATCGCTTGAAGCGAACTCGGTTCGAAAGCCAGACTAAAATTCGTGATAAGCCCACAGATTGGACTTTGGGCTGGAGCCTGGAAGGAATAATCATTAATCATTGAAAAAAATACCTCAATGATTCGAAACAGTAAATGAAATTTAGCTTATTAATTGAAATTGTTTATTATTATTATTATTGTTTTATTATATTGCTGTGCCCTGATCGGGTGTCACATTAATAAACTGTACTGACATTTTAATTATAATTGTGACATGCAATAAAGATATTTGAATTTGAATTAGAAAGGGATAGCCATATTCTTATCATGTCGAAGTTGAGGCATGTGTGAAAGGGATGCAGATATCTCCTCTCTATCGCTTATTACCTACAAAAACTGTATCCATTTGAAAATGGACCTGTGTACTTTTTAGCTACAAATTTCAAAAAATTACTTATGAGTGTCCTAATCGTACAATTATCGATTATAGCTATCGATTAAAACTCATACTTCCTCTATAGTCTAATTTATATCCGAACTAGCTTTTACTCGCGGTTTCGCTCACATTTAAGTCATTAAATAAGTATCAGAGATCATTTCAATAGAAATGAATCAATATGATCTAACCTCAAAAATTCAAATAGTTTTATACTGCATATATAAAAATGACAGACGGAAATAAAAATAAATATAGAAAAATTCAAAACAGCTGAAGCTATAATCAATTGAAAACAATAGTAAGAAATATATATATTTTTAATAAAAAGTATCCTATGTTACTTCTAGTACCTCCAAAAATATGTGTGCAAAGTTTCGTGATGATCGATTAAGTAGTTGTTGCGTGAAAACGTAACAAACAAACTCACATTCACATTTATATAGTAGAGAGGATAGCAAATGATGCTATGATATGATAAATACTATGATTGACGAGTTTCTTGTGGTCTTCTTCTCGTCATACGCCTTTCCGAAGCCTTGTAGGGTCTATTTTCTTTTGATTCCATTTCAAATGCGATCTTATGTAGAGTGTGTATGATATTTTGCTATAATAAAAATCATAAATTTTAACTATTAATAAAGCCGTGTTCTATAACAAAATCGCAAGTTTTCAATAGAGCGATTTAAAGTTGTTATTGTGCATAGTTTGCTTGTGTAGATTCTTCATTGTTGTATTGAGTATTTCAGAAACTATTGAGAAAATATTAATTTCCTTTTCATAATATGGAGAAGTTATTTCAACGACTGTGTTAATAGGATCGGTCGATATAATAGTTTATTTAGATTTACCTGTCATTTCTTGATACAATAATAACAGCTTAGTTTTTAAACTATTCTATTTTCAAATAAAATCTAGATCGGATATGTCTCTTGGCTATGGATTGCATTTGAATTTAGAAAGAATTTTGCGTGAATAAATTACAAAGGTCAATAAACCTACATGTATATCGCAATGATTGCTTACAAATTAATAAATGGTGTTCGAAGTAGGTGTTCTGCGATAGCCCTTTGGCCCCCAAATGGAATGGTCGGTTTACGAAAAATATATACTAATTAAATATTACATAAATGTTGTTATTTATAATTGATGTATATTAAAGGAATGATTATTGTTATTTTGAAATAACTGCTTTTGGTTTAAAGAAGAAAAGTACAGTCAAAGGCAAAAATATGTATATACTTTAATATTCGATAATATGTATTTAATATTCGATGGCTGATGAACAGTATGGTGAGCTTATTTTCAGTTCAAGACTATTTTTTTATAACAACGTAATATTTTGTTTATTT
The DNA here is from genome assembly GCA_028551675.1 of Tineola bisselliella. Lineage (NCBI taxonomy): Eukaryota > Metazoa > Arthropoda > Insecta > Lepidoptera > Tineidae > Tineola > Tineola bisselliella. The sequence continues at coordinate 55,804 of JAPWLS010001978.1, read as the reverse complement.
ATTAAGCCTACCACTAACATGATACAAATGACTGCTATTATTATAAAACTGAATAAAATTTCAATTATACAATAGTAAAACATAACAAGGCTCAAGATAATGAAAACAGTGTTAAAGTCAGAGTTAATAATAATAGTAATACGAATAAATACAAGTAAAATTTTATGAAAATTATTACAAAACAAAAATAAAAAATATAATGATACCTGTGTGGTTGTATCGTGGGCCTGAATTAAAATTCAGTTGTTTTTTTTTTTTAATTACTTTATGTACCTACTACATGCTATGATTGACGAGTTTTTTGGGGTCTTCTTCTCGTCATACGTCTTTCCGAAGTCACGGTAGAGTCTAACAAAGAGTATGTGCATGTCTTTAGTGCCCATGCTAATAAACTCATTTCATTTTATTCATATATATAATAACAGCGTTTCCCATTTACCAGGGCGCAATCAAAGTGAAATACCGGGTCGCAACTCGCAATATTCCTTTGTTTTAAAAATAATATCTACTATCGATAGCCGATGACCACGATAAACAGTGAGCACACAATAATTTTACCAGCTTGGCTTTAAAAGTATTAAGTGGGTCTCGAAAGGGCAGTGTGAAAATTACTTGGCCATGGCAGAAAAATGTTTGGGAAACACTGCTACATAAGATTAGTCAAATTTAATAACAATGCATTATTTAGCAATTTTAATACTTTTAATGAGATCCTTAATGATTTTGCATCCAATTAGCGGTAAGAGTCTAGTATGAAGAAACAAAGAATCCTATTCAACAGTGACTTGACCGATATTTAAAAAAATAGCAACAATGTAAATTCCAAATCAAATTTAGAACGTGATCTTATTGGCGTTTAAGGTTACACCAATCACAATAGAGTAGTAGAGCCGACAACTCATTCGTCAAAAGTAATTAGAAATGACAGCGGATGATACCACGTTCGATTTGTTTTGTTACGACCTTTATTATTATCCCACTTTCTGCAGTGCCCATATGGCCTCTATTCTTATCAAGTCAATATAAATATTACGGCTTGTGACTAATAAAGTTAAGTAAATAAACTCACTCGAAAAAAAACTGGCTTTAAAAAAATAATAATATTGCTGATACAAATTAACTCATAAAAACAAAGTAATTTCTTCCAGATAACCAATTGTCATAGAAGAAGCAGTGTTAGTATTCCAGTGTGTATTAAACCCAAAACATAGGTACAAGTTGTCATGATACCTACATTGGGTTGTACTAACTGGGGTCACAAACTCAAGCAAAAAAGGGACAAAACGCATTCGAAAGAATTTATAATAGATTGATGTATCGAATTATATTTTATCGCTCATCTTTTTTAATTCAATTTATTGATCAATCACAATACCATAATGCAGTCATTGTCTTTAAGCTTCCTCAACTCATGCTCGTTTTGTTTTCGTTTTTAAATAGTACGCACATTTTTTAAAGGGAGTAATTTGCGATCCGGCGCGTGACAGGAAGTGCGTCATTATATCTTGCATGGCCAAGACATAGCGAATAGTGCGTAAAATGTATAACACAAAAATCATTAAATTTACATAGAGTTTGCATTAATGTACTATACTACATATACAGTGGCGGCCTTAGGGGGTGGCGAACGGGGCAATCGCTCGGGGCCTCACTCTTGCAGGGGCCTCGCGCAACAACTCAAGCAAATTTTAAAAAATATACAATATATACAATGTGATATTTATGGACATGAATTGCACGAAGAACTGAATATGTGTGATACCTAAACCAAACAACCAGATCTACTTTCGCACACATACTTTTTACGAAGGACAGACAAGGAAGGACAGAGGTATATAGTTCATGATTGTATACAGGGTTTTGTATTTGGGTTAATAAAAAAATATTGTTATTATTATTAAAAAATGCGTCATAATTATTAATATTGTTCGACCACGCCCACCATCTAGAACGTTCCCTAGTGTTGTCCTATGCCTAGTAAACCTTGTATCGATGCATTAGATTCAATGAAACGACTTTATTTATTTTATTTCACAAAGATTAATTTTTATATTTCTAAGATAATAATTTTTCTTAATAATATCATTTACACGGAAATAGAATCGTAAATAAAAAGTTCAATGCAGGTTTGTGTTATTGATAAAGTTTATTTTTGTTTCGTAACAATAGTGCCTCGTTATATCGTGTTAGTCATAGTTCGGGCGATGCACTTGTAAAGATGAACTGACAGGTTGTACGGACAATGGGTTAGTATAGAAAAATAATAGACCTAGATAAGCGAGAGTTCAAGAGACATAAAGCAGCGGTTCTCAAACTTTTTTGACGAAGGAAAAAGCCTTAATATAATTATAAAAAACTGATTTATATGTATTTATGAATAATCATATTGCAATGTAATATTACGTAATATTTAGTTGGAATATTTAGATGTAACCTTATAATCTCCCTTTGGTAGGTATTTTTTGCAGTATTTTAGCAATAGGGTTCCGCGGAACACCACTTTAAGAATGGCTGACATAGAGGTTTCTCATTTACGAAGGTTTGGGAGTAGTCACTCTCACTTATAGAGGTAAATAAAAGTCAAGGAACATGGCGCTTAAGACGATTTGCGAGTTTTGAGATTTCCATTGAAATATTATTGTAAATATTTTCGCTTATAGAGATCTAGATATGAAATGGACGCTTGAAATGGCTCTCTTTAAGGTTTTCTTTAAGGTTTCTTTAGGTTTTTTACTCTCTCTCATTAAAAGTGACAAAACCTGACCATTATTCTCCCTTATCCATGTTGGCATATATATAGCATTAGTATTGCTATGAGCTGTCAAAGTGACAGGTGTTGTATGAATCAATAGGGTGATACTAAATGTATCTTCTATACATCCGAGATTGGTTGTGGAGGACGTGCAGCGTTTGTTAAACGTTTCGTGAAAGCAAAGGGAGAAGGAGGGGCTGATGAGAAAACACAGCCTACAGCATAAGATATTCAAATTCATAAAATTAAAATAAAGACAGACGTGCTGCATATCTCATCCCTTACTATTCCTACACTAAAATAATGTGGTTTAGTTTCCCTATCACCCAGCCAACGTCGATTATCCGATAAACGATAACTTTAGTCTATTTATTTTCTTGAACCCACCCTGAAACTAAAACCTGTTTACGCTCATCTGATATCGGATATCTGTAAAATGATTCATCAACATCTTCCTCTCCTTTTCATGTTTAGTAAAATTAGTTTTACCATTATATATCTGCAAATAAAAGCCCCAAATAACCGTCCGAGGTAATGATTAATATCTCGAAATAATTTTAGTTTTTACATTGAAGTGAATCGTAAATGCATTTTATAAGTGCAACGAACTCTAAATTACACAGATTGCATAATAAAAGTTCATTGACTATCAAAAACAACGCTTCCTAAACAAGATTACAATCTATGTTTTAAAATATTTCGTTTTTCTTCTTCAGTTACCTACTAAAAAAATAATTAACAAAAAATATATATATTCGAATAATAATTACAGTTCATCGATTAATTATATTTGATAAATGTTTCATAAAAGTTAATTTTTTATGGTTTTAACGTGATCTATTAAAGAGAAACGTTTATGAGATGGGCATCGACCTTGCGCCTGCGCACAACTCGGTTAACCTCAAAATTGACATTTTGTGCAATAAACGTTATATTATCTTAAGAATTATTATTTCAAATGCATTCACGTGACCTAATTTTGCTTGTTAGCTATAAGCGTGTTATTCGTTGTAATTTTGCAACGAGCCTGTCATAGCAGATTCATATAAAGCATGCAAAATTATTTTTAGATATATTTTATATAATGGGCAAACTAAATGTATGGGATATAGAACAATGAAGCGTTTTATAGATTCATTTTTATGTTACATTATTTTTGTTTTAAATAATTTAAAAATGATATTAAGCTTTCATCAGCCCTGTCAGTTTGGACAGAGCACACTCGTCTCCTCAAGCCGGCATAGTGGAGTCGACTGTTGCACGCGGATATCTGTACGTAGTAACTCATGGATCGCACTCTAGCTTAACATCAGGCGGAGTGTGACCTGAGCTATCAATAAAAAAAAGGGTTTATTTTATTCTATACGATGTTTGTATAGATTTTTATAGATGTAGCAGGAAATATTTGTAGATAGGATACACATCCGATAGATTACACATTTTTAGTATGGGGTGTTTTTGGTTCTGCTCACCAATAGGTTCGTTTCATTTAAAACATTTATTGATATTTAAGTCTTCTTTCTTGTTTAAGCTTGAAAGTGGTGGTACTACCACGAATCGGTACAGTGGGTTAATAACCATATCAGTATGTCTAACTCCTCAAAATTACTTTATATGTTAGAAGTTTATTTGGACCTTGAACCTCAGGTTAACATTCCTAAATCTTAATTATATAAATTGAAATATTAAAAATATGATGTTGATATATAACTGCCAATTAGTGTTTAGGTACCTATATTTTTTTTTATAAATCCTTAAAAATATAATTTTTTTTAACTATTTATTTAATTGAACCGGATTTAGTGAGTCATATACCAATATGTTGAATTCAATGAATGTTTAGTTGTTGTTTTTTTTTTCTTTGGAAACCAGCTCCGGTCTTTCAATTCACACTTCCCAATATAAAGGTGATGAATTCACAAATAAATGATTAATTAATATTACACGTTTTATTTTCTAATTAAAATTTTTATTTAAATATTCTAATTGGCTGTTTAAATAAATGAGTAATCTAATTTAGAGGTAATGAAACATTAAATTAATTAAAATAAAATAATTGAATTGAAAATACACAATTAAAAATACTGTATGTAATTCAAGGCGTATCCAGCTAGTTATGTATTTACAAAGCCCACCTACAAAATTACATTAGAACTACATATTATAAAAAGGACTACCATTATATAAACTAAATGAACTTTTAATTATAGGATAGGAGGGCTTGCTCAAGGTGATAAAGGGATAGATACTACACTTCTAATAAAATTACAAAAATACATAAAAATAAAAAAAAAAAGAACCAAATAGATGTAAGGAAGAGGGGAGAAAAAAAAATTATGTACAATTAGTTCATGAATTCAGTAATAACTGAAAATAGTACTACCACTTTCAAGGCTAACGTACGTATTTTGATCAGCTTCAAAGTATCTTCAAAGTAAGAACGTACTATACAGTCGACAATCTTCAAATGGATACAGATTGGACTTTATACTGGAAGAAACAATCATTAGAAAGGGATAACTATATATTCTTATCCTGTCGAAGTTGAGGCATGTGTGAAAGAAATGCAGATATCACCTTTGCCGTTCACAACACCGCGATCGTTTCTCTTTCTATCTATACTAATATTATAAAGATAAAATATTTGTATGTTTGTAACGAATTGGATCAAAAACTAGTGGACCGATTTCAAAAATTCTTTCACCATTTGAATGCTACATTATCACTGATCAATATAGGCTATATAAATTACAGGAGGATAAAGTAAGGAGAACTCCGAACGGGCAGTCACATGAAGGCAGCGTCGTTGAAATATAAAACATCATTAAACTTCATAGTACTTTATAACTTCATTACTACGCGAACGAAGTCGGGGGCAACAGCTAGTCACTTATATACTTACAAAAACTGTACCACTTTTGAAAATCGCCGTATGTACTCTAGCTTTACATATGCCATGATATTATAAATAATTAATTACGACTTAATATTATGTCAATTTCATTGGTATTTTTCTATGATATTTTCCGACACAAAATTACGTGTAATATCAATAACAAATTACAATTATTTAAAGCAAAAAAATCACTTTTAATAACATATAATAAAGTCTCGATTTTGTAATAAAAACAATTACATTACCTACGTTTAAGTTTGACTCATAAAAAAACGTTAAAATCTGTAGTTATCGCTTTTTAGGAGATAATAGCTAATTATTTTAATATTAAGCTGTATTATGAGCTAATATATAGTTACAAACAATTTATTTGTTTCAAGGTTAGTATAAAGTTATTTAGATTATTTGGTTTAAGAAAATAATGACAAATTTTTCGATGTACACACGGCGATTTTCAAATGGACACAGATTTTATAGGCATATAAGTGATAGAAAGCATATTTTGAGTTTTAGACTCAATAATTGAATAAAAAGTATTCAATTCTCGGTTCAGTTAAAAAAGAAACTTTTCAATATTCCGATTGAAATAAAATTAAAATTTATCTCAATTACAAATGAACCTGTATACAGTAGGACAGTAAATAAATTTAATTCAATTAACTAATAAGTAAGGATGTATCAATTAACAAAACTATTCAATTATTTTGTGTTCGATCATACTAAAACAAATATCAAGTACAGTACGTAATCTTATAAACAATAAATCCTTTATTTGTGTTTAGGCTATCTCTATCATTTTAGTAACATTAGAAGAAGACAAGCTCACATTTCTTGCTCGATCATCCAGCGAGGAGTATCATCCACAAATCTAAGTTTAATGATGACACAAAAATTGACCGTGAAGTAATTTTTTAAACTTATTTAACTCGTGCTATCCGGATTATTTTATTTAAGTGTATACGTCATCAGACATATTATTACGTCATACAATTAGAGCTTAAAAATTAACATATCGATCATAACATACGGCTTATTAAAACAACAAACACTAATTTAAAAATTTCGGCTTGTTTTAATCCGGGATTTTGAAAGCTCATCATCAGGAAGGAGCACGACGGGCTGTAAAACTTTTGAAATGTAGAAATAAAATATAAAGACGATATTAATTTATTTAAAGTCATCAATACGGGCTGCAACTACATTATTTTAATAATCAAAACCGAGTCAAAATGTAACCACATCATGGAATGTCAATTGAAATAAAATTAAAAATAACGTTTTATGTAGTTAAATGATCTTTACAAATAACCCTAAAATAACACTACAATAAACAATATTAAATTCGTATTTGTAACATTAATAATTAGTATATACATGTAAATATTATTAGCAAAATTTACATAAAGAATAATTTAAAAACAAATTAATATGTTGAACGATTTTTAAATTAATAATTACACAAGAATTCGTTGCAAGTGTACAATATTCAAATCTTTCTTTTGATTGATCGTTTTGGGGTAATGCAAGGGCAAGGTTGGTAGAGGAACTTCGAACGTGCAAATTGGCTTTTTATTACCAAATTAAAAACGTAAACATTATTAAATATAAAATGTAGCTGAAACTTGTTTTGAATTACATAGAGGCTAAATATATAAAAGAAAATAGTACAATACTATATTTTTCACATTACAGCAGAATAAATTTGAAATCCAGACTATAAAATAAAAAAGTAAATTGTCGTGTTCATATAGACGTCTTTACAGAGTTTGTAATATGAGATAGCAATACTGATAAAACACGAGAAGAAAAGAGATAACAAATTTGGTGGTTTTAACTCCTCTAAGAACATTCCAGTCCAGTGTCATGACAACGTTAAAAAATGTTTTGGCTTGTGCGGTTTCTTTTCGGCTAACTGGGGATTGTTAAGTTGTTGTTAATTGTGTAAACGAACAAAAAGTCGTAAAGGTAAAGCTAGAACATTAAAAGATTTTTGTGTTATGGAAAAAGCATTTCAGATACAAAAACAAGCTCGCGATAATGCGCAGAGTTTTCAATCATACCTAACCGACTTGCGGAATTGGGAATACGAAATGAAGAGGAAAGAGGCCGCGCTCAATGGCGAACTTGAGCAGGTTTATTGCTTTTCTAATCATACTATTGTATATATCATCAATTCGTAGTATCGATTTTCACGGGCTTTGTCTATTGGAGCACTATATTGAAGAGATCAGTGTATTTTAAAGATTTTTAACTGTTATCTATATATATTGTCTTAAATATGTCTACAATGCTTTACCATTAGGTTGTTGATGTTTAAAAATTGAACTAGATGTACAAATAACAAAAGATTATTGTGTAGAATATTTTTAGGTTATGTAGTTAAGAAATTTGTAATAAATGTAAATTAGCTTACGTTAGCTTTTTAGAACCAATACATGATATCAAAACAAAAGAAAAACACGAAGTTGTACTAACTTTCTTTGTTTTTTAATGACGTTAATTAATGTAAAATATTGAACCTTACACTTTCGTATAACAAATTGAAGCGATGACATTTTTCTATAAAACCCATAGATTTAGATTATCTGGTGATGTGAAACTTTTGCAGTGTCCTATTTTTTGTTTTTAACAAAGTATCCTGAATTTTAATTTGGCAAGGGTGAATTGTTTAAGAGTTTAACTAATACAGTATAGAGTATAAAGATTTTATTTTTATTTCAACAGTCTTTTGTTTAAAAGCCTCTATTTGAAGTATTTTACACACTCAGTAATATAGATTTATTACAATAAGTTTTTCACATGCATAGTGACACAACATAGCTTTTCTTCCTATACAGGAGCTGCCTCCGGTTCGGAGTAAGGTCAAAAAAGAGAAACCATTGGTTACTCCGAAGGTACCTGAGAAACGCATCTCAGCTTCAGATTACAAGGCTTGGGAGAAATTTGACGTGGTATGTTGGTTGTCTTTTTACATGAACAAATATATTTTTTTATAGTAGCCTGACATATGACCGGTCTTCACTTGTTTTGCTAAGAGTCTATGGGTTATGGCAGGGGTCGGCAGACCGCGGCTCTTGCCATAGGATTATCTGGCTCTTACAACTCACTGAAGCAAATTAGACTTTCATTATAGTATATAATAAAGTTCATGTTGCGGCTCTTTGGAGGCATAGGAAAATCTACAAACTTGATATTCGGCTCATCTGGTTGATAAGTCTGCCGATCCCTGGGTTATGGGAAAAGAATATTGCTACCATAGAAAAATCGTTGTTTACTATCTTAAAATCATTCTTGTAATTATTATTTATTTTATTTTAATCAAGTTTATTGTTCGGGACCTTAGTTGTGAATGACTATGTCGGTTCCATATAAACATTTATAAAATACATAACACAAATAAGTACAAAATTATAACTATATATATTATTATATTACATTATTATAATAATACTATTATACAAAAAAAAAAAAATAGCCTATGTTCTAAAATCCTATGCCTTCACCACCTTATATATCAATTTACATAACTGATTCTTGTGACTTAATAAAATTGTTGAAATGTTTTAGGATCAGGCCCTAGCGCAAGTGGATATGGCAGATGTAGGTCCGTCCTCATTGGACAGCAAGAAGAGTGAGGCTGACAAGAAAGGAAAGCTGAGAGAAGAAGCAGTCTTTGAAAAGGAGAAGGTATGCATTTGAGATGAGAATAACTATTTCTATTACTAACTATGATATATTGAATTTGTTTTTTTATTATATATCAAGTAGTATGAATCCTTCTAATTCTACTTTAAAAGATAGCCTTAAAGGTGTGATAGGCAGGTTAATGAGTTATATTTAGAGATGTTCCGACTAGTCAGTAAAACCGACTATCTGGCTTCTTACTTTGTGTCTATTTCTCAATAAAATGTATGTGTTAAGCCACGTCTCCTGCTCCTCTGTCTTCCAAACATTAGACAAAAACATCAAACATTGGGGCGTGGCCTACACAATGTTTATGTTTTGCGTCGACCACGGAAAACAAAAAACATTGTCTATGAATACAAAAATGTATACGGCCACGCCCCAATGTTTCGATGTTTTTGTCTAATGTTTGGAAGACAGAGGAGCAGGAGACGCAGCTTTACTTCCTTGTAAAGAAAACATATCTATGACATTTATCAAACAAAACTAGTATCTTAATTAAAAAAACAAAATAACAATATCTAATGTCATATATTGGAATACTGCATGATGATATTTGAAACTATGGTTATATGGTTATATTTTGGTTTAACTTTCTTCATCAAGTTTCTAAAGCTTTGCGAGACTTGCGCGCGAATCAGCTGTAAACGAAGCGTCACGGGAATCCCTTGGCCGACTAATCCGCCTATTTACAACTGACTAATCAGCTAGTCGGCCAAAGTCATAATCGGCACATCTCTAGTTATATTGAAGCTTGGTGCATGTCAGTATACTATTTTTAAATCCATTTTCAGGGTAATAAATTTGTAAAAGAATGCAAGTGGAACGAGGCAATTGCCTGCTACAACCGTGCGATTGAACTCATTAGAAATGATGCAGTCTATTATGCCAATAGAGGACTTTGTTATCTCAAGAAAGAGAGGTCAGTATGTTTTGTTTCAACAACATATACTTTTGATGTAGAAACGTCGCTCAAGTGTACCTGATTGTTACTTGAGTTTACAATCTATGTTTTACACCACTTTGTTGAAAGTAGAAAATCTATGCTCAAGCATGATTCTAGAATAAAGACTGCACTGAAATCCCATTTCAATTATACCATTGCTTGAGTATTGGAATACAGACCATACTATCTTATGTTAAGCTAGTCTGGTGTCCCTGTATTGTAATTAAAATATAAACACTTGATTAACTCAAAGATAACATATTTAAAGTGTTTCTTTTATGTTTTCAGTTTTCACCAAGCCGAGAGTGACTGCACGGAGGCCCTAAAATTAGACCCTAAATATGTGAAGGCATATCAACGTAGAGCCGTTGCAAGAGAGAAACTCGGTTCGCTGAAGGCGGCGTCGCACGACCTGGAAGAGGTGCTTAAGCTGGAGCCCCATAACAGTGCGGCACGGCAACAATTGAGAGATATTAAGACTAAAATTGGTACTAAAGGGGTGAGTGTTACCTTTAGTACTTCAAGCAAGATCAACCCAGAAGGTAGTGACTAAGGCCCATATTCAAAAATTATGCTTGACCAGTGCTTGAACGCGACTAACGTCAGTTGCCACATAACCAGAGCACGAATAAAGGCACCTCAAATAAAACAATATTCAATATTGTTTTATTTAACTACACTACACTAAGGCTAGATTCGAATACATTTTCAGGCAAGATTCAAATCGCAACAGCAAAAAACGGAGGCAGTGGAGGCGCCCAAACCGACGACGTCCAAAATTGTAGAAATTGACACACCGAAGCCTAAAGCACTAACTAAGGCAGATAAATGGAAGGAAGGTGTTGGAGAAGATATTGCTATTATTAAACCTGCAATTAAAGCACCGCATTTGCGATCTAAGGTAAAAGAAAATCTGACTTGACTGTTACAGACACATATATTACAAATTACTTGTCTTAAATTGTCCCTATAATTTAATATGCAATTCTATATTGTGTCTTAATTTTGACCACAGTAGTCTCGTAATATAGACTACACTGTATTTAGGAAGCAAGTATAGTGGAGGTTGAATGAAGAAATTGTATCCTGATAAGCCTAACGTATCCTGTGGGCTTATCACGAATTTAGTCTGGCTTTCGAATCGAGCTGTCACAAGTAAAATGGATCCATTAGCAATCGGGATCATGAGCAATCTATCAAATGAACGAAAGATCGAGACGTTTGAAAATTTACAAAAAGTATCTAAAATATTGTAGTTCCAAACCCGCACGCGGTGGCTCTGCTCAAATTTTCATACAAATCGCTTGAAGCGAACTTGATTCGAAAGCCAGACTAAATTCGTGATAAGCCCACTGATGATGACACGTGAAGTGGCGAAACGCGTCGAGACAAGTTATCGAATGTTGGTGGAGGTTATTTTCCTTCATCGACCTAATCTAGCAGGAATTATAAGCAAAATAATTTCCTTTAATATGGATTTCCGCAAAGTAACGCCTGAAACAATTAATTATATATATATATTTAGTACTTTTTTTACGTTTAGTAATTCCTGGGGTCCTTAACTAAAGCGTCACCTTATTTTGTATATACATGTGTTCACAGAATCCATTAATTTCAATACCTATAAGTGAGATCAGCCTCGGATGTGAGGCTCCAACGAAGAGTAAACCTAGTGCAATAGAAAACAAAGTGATCGATAACAATAATGAGGTAATAGGGAACAAGAATGTTAAAAACAATGTAAATATTAAGATAAATGGATGTGAAGGCCCCGAGTCGGATAAGCTGGTGAGTTATATTCTGAGGTTTCAGTGGGCTTATCACGAATTCAGTCTGGCTTTCGAACCGAGTTTGCTTCAAGCGATTTCTATGGAAATTTGAACAGCGCCACCGCGTGCGGATTTGATAAGCCCACAGATTTCAGTTTGGACAGAGCACATTCGTCTCCTCAAGCCGGCATAGTGGAGTCGACTGTTGCAGCAGACATCTGTCTGTGGTAACTGTTGTCTCCACTCATGGACCGCACTCTAGCTTAACATCAGGCGGAGTGTGGTCATATGCTGGGCTATTAATAAAAAAAATGTGTCGCAGTTTTAACGATCTACATGAAAATGTCACAGATCTTGATTTGTTCCGCTTGAAGCTCAAGTCTATTTTGCACTTGGCTTTCCTATAACACTCTATGTTCGAGCAGCAGACTGGCATTCGTATTTAATCATAATGTATATAGTTTTCTTCAGATGTCTAACACAATTAGGTTACCAAACTTAGTTTTATTTCTCTAGTCTAGTGTAGTTGTTACTTTCATGTGTTGGTTTGTTAACTGTTTGTTTGTGTGTGTCTAAATCAGCGGTTCTCAAACTTTTTTGGCGAAGAAAAAAGGAAAATTAAAAAGACTCCAGATTTATTTATTTAGACCAGCCATTCTCAAAGTGTGTTCCGTGGAACCCTAGGGCTAAAATACTGCAAAATATACCTACCAAAGGGAGATTATAAGGTTACATCTAAATATTCCAACTAAATATTACGTAATATTACATTGCAATATGATTATTCATAAATACATATAAATCAGTTTTTTATATTATATTAAGGCTTTTTCCTTCGCCAGAAAGTTTGAGAACCGCTGGGGTAGTTGTTGATTGCTAGGCAATTGTATGTATGTTATTATTCACAGATTTCAGACGTAATAAACAGTGAGAAATGCGTCATTGATTATGAAAAATTGGTCGCTCCTATGACTAACTATCAATTTCTTACTGATTGGAAAACATTGAAGCAGAATCCGGAGGCTAGGTTTTATTATATTAATGTGAGTATTGGTTTATTAAAATTAGAAATATTATTCAATTTAAATATGAATTTAAAAAAACATATAATGGGTTTGAGTGCCTTGTGATGGTGTTGTCAATATTCTACGTACGTTATGTTTATTTATTTAATTTAATTTAGTGAAAATAGATTGTCTATATGTTCAGGTTGTGTATGATTGTATCTCGAATATTCGATAATTGATACCAATTAAATTGTATTTTTCTATGCAGTATATTTTTACTGTAATATTAACAAGCTTTATAAATGTATTTGTTTAATATTGTTGGTTTTTCTTTTGTTATTTTTATTTATTTATTTATCTATTTATGAATAATATTAATTAATATATAGTTTTCGATGGTCCCACACTAGGCATTGCCTGTCACATGGGACCCATTAATTACAAAACCTTTAATTATAAATATTACTACTAAAAATAATTAATAATTTATTTATTTATTTTTGTAATGTCTTTGTAAGTTTTACTTGGTTGTGGGGTAGTATTAGGGGTTATAGTTATTATTATTATTTTTATCTCAATTAAGTGAATTTTTTGTAATTGTTTTTGAGCAAATAAATGTCTTAAACCTTAATGTTATTTATTTTATACAGAAAAACGAAGTCCTAGTTAAGGCGATGATAGCTTCTGTAAAGTAGTGGATTCTAAAAGGATTATCTTTTAATTGTTTTCTATCAATTGGTATTCAGTTGTGATTTTGTTGCTTTAATTGAATACTTGTGTGTATAAAAGCTCTTTATCCCAACCCTGTCTAAGTGACGATCTGGGGGCTTATCACGAGTTTTAGTCTAACTTTCGAACCGAGTTCGCTTCAAGCGATTTGTATGGAAATGTGAGCAGCGCCACCGCGTGCAGATTTGGAACTACAATATTTTAGATACTTTTTGTTAATTTTTGAACGTTTCGATCTTTCGTTCATTTGATAGATTGCTGGTGCTCGTTAGTCGTTAGTAAAAATTCATGATCCCGATTGCTAACGGATCCGTTTTACTTGTGACAGCTCGATTCGAAAGCCAGACTAAATTCGTGATAAGCCCACTGGCTAATCAGTTATGCACACTAGAAGAAATTGAAAGATAAAATAAATTAATTCTTTATTGCAAAAAAGATTTTATCTACCAGCTAACCTTTATCGGTGTGAGCGGTGATATTTGGTGCAATGTGAAGAAAATAATAACTAAATCTACACAATACATACATAAAATAATAATATATACTTAAATACATACATATTTGAATTGAATTAAATAAATAGTAGAATTAAGAGATATCTTGTTTTGTGATAAAATGTTTAGTCAGAAGATGATAGAGAAATTGAAATGAGTTAATTTGTTACAGTTTCATTATTTATACATACATTATTGTTATTAATTTTCAGCTTATAGAACCATCGAAGATGCCGTCGATCTTTGAGAATTCGCTTCAAAGTGACACTTTATCAGATATAATTAGCATACTGTACGAATACCGCGAAAAGTTCAGACACAAACTGATGGCGTATTTAGTTGGTATTAGCAATTGTAAGCGATTCGGCGCGCTGGCTATGTTTTTAACAGAACAGGATAGGAATTGTGAGTATTCTGCAAGATGTGCGCGTAGATCAGAGGTTCCCAAACTTATTTCGTCGAACGCCCACTTTGAAAGTCAGTTATTTTGTAGCGCCCTCAATAACATTTAGTCTCGCCTGGAGTTTAATTAAACTCTTACCTCCAGCGCCCACTTTGGAAAAGACTGGTGTAGATGTATATAATTAAAACACTAATTGCGTGTAAGCTCTTTAATGGTTGGCAGCAAACTGAGGACTACCCTCAATATATTACAATTTCATTCTTTTGTTTTGTTAGTTTATAAAGCTAAAATCGGCTATATGGGCAATAGCTGAAAAGGAAATAGTCTAATTTGAAAAAGAAAAACTGAATCTTTGTATTTGTAAATAGTTATTTGGAGCTGGACTGAGAACCATCTTGCCACCTCTACCGGTTTAGATAAATAAGGTTTTAGTTCTCTATAAAAAAGTATTGTAGAACTGATATGAAAGAATATGTAGTATATTTCTATCACAAACTAAAGCTATTGGTGAAAAATTTGGAAATTAGTGTGTAAACGAGTTATAAATTTGGTTGAATTTTTGTTTCAGTGTTAAATAACCTGTTAGTGGAATGCAAGAATGTTGGTATTACTGATGAAGAAATTCAGAAATTGCGCGTTAAATATGAACTTTAATATTGTGAGGTCGTGATGCTTGAATCTTATTTTAAAGGCTTCATGTGGTTTACTAGCACATGTTGGGCGAATTAAAGATGATCAGGGGTTCCAACTTTGCTGTAGATGTGGGTGCTTCAATATCCCTGTAACACATCTATCTCTAAAGAAGTATTGAAAACTTACATTCAATATAATCAAATTAAAAACGATAGTAAATCGCATGAAGTATTTTAAATTGATTGACATTAATCTATATTTTTATTTTAAAAGTAAGAGGATTATTTAAGATTGTTCATATTGTTTTTTTAAATAAATTGTGTTCTGCATTTAGTTATATAAGAAGTCATGATAAAAAAATATGTTTTGCTGTTCTACTGCGGCTGACTTGAAAACAAGAGTTACTATACTAGCCAGCATAGTGGGAGTGACTGCAGTAACTAGTAGTTTCTATGCTTGTGGACTTAACAGTAAAGTTATGAAATTATCATGAGTCTATTTTTTTCGAATAAAGTTCTTTTTAATTTTAATTCAAAGGAAGCATCGGTTTTGTTCTGTGATGTTGTAATAAACGAATTTGTTAATTCTAATTGTTGTTTTATTTTTATTTTATTCATCGGAATCGAGTTGAATAACAAAAAATTTAAAGTGAATACAAACTAAAGAAGGCAACAAAAGCTAAACCTGAAATTGTGATTAAAAAATTAAAACAATGTGTTTGGATTAAGACAGCTCTGTCGAGTTATATTCTCTGAGAATTACAAATTTTGTAGTGTAGCATCAATTAACTCTTCAAATGGACCCGTAATTATGACGCTCGACTTATTCCTGTGTGCGGATAAACGAAACTTCCGGGTCGCTATGGTTAACTTTTTTTTACATATCCAAACGATTGTACTCTTACCAGCAGTCCGTATGTATCGTAGTGCTCTCAGTCACATGTTTTTGAATCAAAGGGACCAAAACTTCTGCAGAGCATACATGATTAACCTTTATCTGTTAAATCTGCACCATCTCTTCCCATCTTTAAACATGAATCACTATACCTCTCTTCTCCTGAATAATACTTGTATATCTACATTTATAGCATTTAAAAGCACTCACGATACCACAATCTCTTTATAAATGCATCGGTTGTTTATGCGTTGTGCGCATTTTAGTTTTTTGTAGCAATCCTCTATGTTCTGCGAAAGCCGATGGTCTTTATTTTATGAAAATTCCGCATTGATTTGTATTCATGAACATATCGCGCTCTCTTCACTGCTACTCCTAATAAAAAAAAACAATTAGAAATTACATGGCTATAAAAGTGTCACAACATTATTCTTAATACACAAATATTTCTACCTTCGCTACTGATTGGAGTTGGTTCAGACATTATAAAATATAACCTAAAACTAGTATTACACAAATATGCAATAATATAGACAATTTATTTACTAATAGTATGAATAAAAATAATATAAAAGAAAATCTTCTTCTTTTGTTATTAATAAAGCTTCAGATATTTAATAAACGATAAAACATAGAAATAACGGTTACTCCAATACAATTTCTTCACAAGTTGATCCATTTTAAGGCAAAACTATCGAGAAAGTTTTTAAGACAAAGGGATTTTGACTCTATACAGTTTGATTTTGAACGGCGCTGTTTTTGTTTTTATGTTTTAATTGAGCCAATATTAAGCTCTGCTGTATAAATTAATAGTATTTATGGTTATTAAAAAAGTGATATGTAAAAAAAGTTTTTAAAGTATAGATGCCTTTGCTTTAAAATGAAATTTAAAAAAAGAAATGTCTCCAGTCCTCGCCATTATTAGCTGTCGTTAAAAAGTTAAACACAAATTAATCATGTTTAGAAAGTCCTTGCGTATTACGCTGCATATTGTTGTAATCATATTCATCTTAACATAACTAAAATAGCTTTGAGAGTAAGAAACATTTCTCTAGATAAGACATTCTCTGTGTGACACTAAACCCCAATTTCCGGGTTCTAACCGTAGAATTACATATCTTCATATAACGAGCCTACATAGTACATACTGTTAACATAAAATAAACAAAACAATAAAGACAATGAAGGAGGTCCGCTTGAACTTGCCAAATAACTCGGGATTAGTGATGTGATTTATATTCAATTAAATTGTTTACATAATAATAAATTATGTATAACTATCACTAGAAACAAATAAACACAATAACAAACAAAAAAGTGTAATTAAAAATAAACTAAAATAAATAATAGGAAACATTCAACTCAATTAATAAAACAGTGTACCACATTACTTATACAAAACTTATACAAAAAAACAATAAATATGATTTAAATAGAAATATTAATCAACAAATCAAAGGAGTTAACTCAATAGTTACACATCACTAGTTACATAAACCGCAAGAACCATGTTTACATTTGGTTAGATAAATTTGCAAACGTCTCTTAAACGACCGCTTTTGTAGTTTCGCTTGAATTTTATATTTTTATTTGTACGTTTAAGGGATAGGTGTCTTTTATGTTTAACAATGCCTAATATTCGAAGGTTTCTGAAGAGAAAATAAATAAGAATATTAGGACAACAGAAACCTATAGTAGTCGATCTAAAATAAATACAGGCAGTCCTCGACTTATGTCGTTTCGAGTTACGTCAAACAACTTTTTGACACTATTCCTTAAGCATGCGTCTATTGTTTCGATTTCCGGCATAGGAGAAATCACTTGTGAAGTTTTGTTCCTTCGGATCAAGGAGTTATTGTGTCTTTAAGGCCTATTATCTTTGAACCTAACCCTTGGGTTGTACATGTAAACATATGAAAAAATATGTCTCGACTTACGTCGTTTCGATTGAGTATCTCAGAAACCATTGAGATTTTCATTAGATGGAGAATTATATTCAACAAAAAAACGAAAATTGTCAAAATATTAATAGGACTCGACTGAAATTGAATCGTGCACGAATCTGTGTGATTGAGAAAGAAATAATTAAGATTCTTAATAAAAACAAAAGAACATTTTAATATAAATTGAAATACAAAATGCAATATGTCTTGAAGAACAAGAAATATTTGGGTCAAGGGTGACTCGTTTTGTTAAATGAATTACAAACGCTGGGACATTTTAAAATTGACGAGAGAGCGACGGACACGGCGATCGATTTATTTTAATGTAAATATTTTAAAAATGCAACACAGAAATAATTGTAATTAATTTACTAAATGAGACGTGAAATCAGATCCGCCAATTTTTATTCGTCTTTTTCGAGAATTTTTTTTTTTTAATAATTTTTTTAATAAAAAAATGTGAGAAACTTAAATAATTATTATGTAGTCAATAATAAACAGAAATATTTCGTATATTAAAAAAAGTATATAAATGACGTGTTTGTATAATTCAACTGTTTTATATTACATTTTAATTTAGAATGATTCTCAACCACTGACACAAATTCTAAAAGTGTGTCGCCAAATTTTGAAATCGTTAAAAGTGTACTGCAACAACAAACACTTCTCTACGTATATTGTCTTATTAGTATGTTAAATTTTAATACTTAATACTTCCAAAGAAAGCAGTGATCGCAAAAACATCGTCGACGTCACGTATAAAGGTCTCAAACAAAGAAATCCGTGAGAGATTGTCTAGTGCGGACAATCGTGGACTATTGGATTTTTTTTTATTATACTCATTTCATTTTTTTTTCTCAAGACGTCCGAGCTATTCGTCCCAAACAGCCAGTAATGTGAGACGTTCACAAAATTGGATTGATGTAATTCCTCCCATTATTATTTTTGTCCGCTTTTTTTCCTCAGAAAGGCCCGTGACAAGGATAATTTTACTTGGATGAAAGGTAGTCTTCAAGTATTTTTATTGCTTTTCTGTTATTTATAAATAAACACTAATTAATTTTTATAATACTATAAACGATAAAGTCTCGGGTTTTACTTCCGGTATGCATTAATATTTTTAACGTTTTTTTTTCTTCTTTTTAACGAAATGGCTCCAGGAGGACTACTCAGGCGTACGAACTTTGGACGAAATTTACGGGCGTTTCCTACTCAGAAACAATTACGGAAACGTAATCATTACGCATTTGACAGCGACGTCACGACTAATAGGGCTTAACTCAGGGTTTATTTTATGAACGTTTGACAGGACTTTTTACGGGTCAAAATTCACGTAAGCTTCTGTAGCTTTGTATCATGAAACTTCGGATATACCTGAGTAGCCCCCCAGATGTGTAATGAAGACAATACTGCCGATGTATTTATTGGGTTTGTCTTCAAATTTTAATATAGGTATAAGTGAATCTAAATTTACTCACAAAAATTGCTCCGTTTTCATTTTATGAGAATCCACTGACACTATCGGAATTCTATCCTTTCAATCCGTAGATATATTCTTGATTTTTTCGATATCATTTGAAAAACTAAATTGGATCAATTGTAAATACTTATGTATTTTGTTAGTTTAGATTTCAATTTTCTTTTTTTAGACATTTTATTTATGTAAAAATATTTTAATAAAAATTCTAAATTAAAAAAAATGAAATTGAAAATATTTAATACTAATTTTTAATTTTTGCCTTTAGCAACAAAATTTAGACTTGCTGTAAATTTTATAATATTAATTTTTGCAATATAAAATTACCTATATTTTTGTAATCAATACGGTAAAGGAATTCACCTGGTAATACAATGTCTTGATGTATTTACTGAAAAGAAATATTACCTATTCTTGTTGATGTTAAATGTCTGTTCACGATTCACAACGTAAAAGTAACTCTGACTTTTCTAAACAATATTCTAACAAGAATTGTGACGTTGTTCGTTACGATCCATTACACTCTACACTTCGTTCTGAAAGAAATAGGTTTTTCTTATTATCTAAAGAGAATACTAGTTGAAATGTGCTCTTTTAGGTACTAATATTTTTTAAAAACCACTTTTGCTATGACCACGGTGTCTTCTTCTTCTTTTATTAATGGCCTCAGATGTCTAATGAAGATAATTCTGCCAAAGTCAAGTATTCGGGCAGCAGTAGAAATTATAAAATTTTAACACTAGAAGAGTCGGGCTGCATAACCTTTAAAGACCGCAGCCGTCAATTTGACGGTGCTAGAGATTTAATCAGAATATTCATAAAATTATTGCGTATTTCGCTTTAAAATGAATGAAAAAATATTATTACTTTATTTTTTAATAATAAATAATGCACACGTAAACCCTCATGCCAAAAAGCAACCAAAAAAACGACCACGATGCCATAATACGGTTTACGATGCAGGGATTTAGATATATCTGACAGTTTGAAATCATTTTGTGAGGCGGAATTTTCTGATTATAAAATAGATTTGATGAAATATTGAGAAATCGTCAAGGCTAGTCTATAAATATTATAGAATCTTTAAATATAAACAAGTTTTTCTAAATACAACCCAAATTTAAAGAAAAACATTGATGACAGGCGTAGTTTCGTTAAAAAATTGATAAAAAAATATTCTTTTTTTTATTCTTCCGCATCTCCGCGTATAATTATTAAAAGCGTTAATTACTAGGAGCCAGTGTCGCGGAAATTGTAGATAAGTGAGGGTGGGTAATGATGTGAAATATGATGTCTACGTATTTTAGTTAACGGTTCTAATGTATTTTTTATACTTAAATACATACTTAACCCATTACTTCCCAAGCGTCGAAAACATTGGAATTTTTTGGTGAAATATTTAAATTAAGTTCATAATACGTTAAGAAAAATTTAAAAAAATTTCTTTAACTCTGAGTCAACTTGTCCTATAAAATATGACAATCGGGATAAAAATTATATTTTGTTTTTATTTTTATATTACATTTGTTTGGTAGAAGTCTAAGAATCAGTTTTATGTACTTTGAAGTTGGTTACTGTTTTCTTTTACGGTATATAAAATCGGAACATGCTTTTTTGAGGCAACAAAAATGATCAATTTGAAAAAAAATTTCTCAGCGGAAAAAATTATTTCATCAGAAAAATAGTATAAAAATACGAATTTCAACAGAAACAATAAAAAATAAAACTCTTAATAGGTTAAAAAAAATAATTTGAATATAGTGTCCTAAAAATAGGACAGTGTGAAGTAATGGGTTTAAACAAAGGAACCCATTTGCAATAATTTTACGAGTTCATTATTAAATATGTTTTTTTTTAGGTTATATATACCCGTCTAAAATTGCCTCAGTTTAAGTAGCTTAATATGAGGATGTATGTGGTCATATGCCAGGCTGCTATGAATAAAATAAAACAATAAGAATTGCTGATTAAAATACGTAGTAAGCTCTTTCCCAACTGGATGCGCGTCGGCGAGCTTTTGCCTATCGATGAAGCTTGGGGATACTGCAGTCTTCACATGTACCTAACTATGTATATATGGGACTATATGTAACAACTAGCTGTTGCCCGCAACTACGTCTGCGTAATAATGAATGAAATAAATCTAAGAAGATTTATACAAACTTTCATCCCCTATTTTATCCCCTTAGGGGTGGAATTGATCAAAATACTTTCTTAGCGGATGCCTACGTTATAACATCTACCTGCATGCCAAATTTCAGCCCAATCCGTCCAGTAGTTTGGGCTGTGCGTTGATAGATCACTATGTCAGTCAGTCAGTCAGTCACCTTTGAGTTTTATATAGATAGATACATATTATTATTTATAGTTTTGATTCTTTGAAATGCCTACTTATCTATAGTATAAGAAAAACATTTAGAAATTAAATCTAGGGTTTAGTTAATTTATTTTTAAAACATATTAGTTCATCAGCGGCTGTCTCTCCTTTAATTTTAAGTTTTGTAGATTTAGGTAAGACACGATGGGGCTGATATGTCTTGTCAGATAAAAGTCCCAATTAAAAGAAAATCGTATTAGACTGCAACGGTCGCTTTTACAAGTCGAAAATACTTATTTAGGAACGTTTTTTGACATTTGTTCTGTCACTGTCATCTTTCTTGTTTTTTTTTTAAATAGATTGAAAATATAATTATCTTAATGCATTGTGACAGTAAAAGGCAGAGTAAGCAACCGCCAGGCTTTAGTCAGATTTCACTATTTTTGGTAGGTTAGTACTAGTAGGTACTGTACCTATATGTAGTTTAAATGTAGTTGGAAACAATTGAAGGTGTCATTTTTTTTTATTTTTTTTTTATTAAAATAAATGTAGGTATATATTTTATATTTAATAAAGTATGGTTTGCTTCCGTCTCTTGGGTTTACGTTTGCTAGTAACTTGATGCATTATTTCTGCGTCAGAAACACCTTTATTGTATATATATATATATATGTTTTATTTTATACCAACATAAATGTATATACTATACTCAGTTATTTTTTTAAAATTATTCCAATAATTTAGAAGCTGACTGTATTTTTTTTTATTTTGTAACCCTTGTCTTACGCTATTTAAGTACATTTATAGTAAGTAACATTTTTGTTGCTAATTTAAAGTTTTTAAACTAAATAAAAGCACGTAGAGTAAATGGTGAATAAAGGAAAAGAATACACCTTTCCGTGTAGACAATAATAATAAAGTCTGACAATAACCGCAACATTACAATAATGTGAATGAGCCTCTATTCCGAGGATTGATACCTATTCGACCCTGTAATTAAAATCAGAACAGTAACGTAAGAAAAAATATAATGTACTTACTTGTAAAACAAAAGACAGTAGTAAAAACTTTCAATAAAAAACAAAAACAACAGAAAAAGTATGTTTGAAACAAATACTTTTAATTTATTTATTAGATATTAAGATTATTTGCGAATACAATTTAAATAATGTTTATTCTTTTGTTTTACAAATTTTTAGTTAACTATTGATGTATTATTATTTGTGTATAACGGTTTTCATTGAAGCGAGTAGAATGTTCTTTTTTGAAACAAATGGATGTGAAATGTGTGGTAATTAAAAATGTTTAGGAATAATCAAGCTATAGTTATATATATATATATATTATGTTTTTAGAACCATTTGTAGGTAAAATGGGTACCATACCAAACCAACAAAAGAGGCAATTCAAATAGAAAACTCGTGGTCACCGGTCTGCGAACAGAACAAAATATAATCTACATTCTTATAAATTTTTATGATACGTGAAAATGCTTTTTAAACTAACTCGAACGATTTTGTTAGGTCAAAGGAAGTCTTTTTCAAGATCTTGGTTTTTATGTTTAGAAAAATAATCTTTATCTGTCTGTGATAAAAATGATCTCCATTCAAGGACCCCATTCTAGGTTAACATGATGATTATGCTATGATTGGCGAGTTTCTTGTGGTCTTCTTCTCGTCATACGCCTTTCCGAAGCCATTGTAGAGTCTAACGATGAGCAAGCGCACGCCTTTAGTGCCTATGCTAATAAACGATTTTCATTTCATTTCATTTCATGGGACGAGGTGTGATCAACATGCCAGGCTACTATAAAAAACAACCTTATAATCACATGAAACTTTATTCTACCTACCCCGGTTTCTAGAGTCATTAAATTTTCATTAGGTACTGGTTATGAAATTGGCTACGCGGGTATGTAGAGTTACAAATGAAATTATACAATAAAAATTACATCTCTTAATAATAATCAACCTGTATATAAGCTCTGTGATACGATTAATGAATTTTCCAGATCAGTGCGGCAATATAGTTCGGTAATTGGTTTTTGCCAATTATTTTATAGTAATTAGGTTTTGTTAAGAGCTAAGAGTACTTGCGATTGTTTTTTTTAAAACGTATTCATATACTGGATGATTCAGTTGAACTTGCGATTGTTTCCATTATCTCTTTTTTTCTGAAAATCATGAAACTAATATTAATATGAAGGCCACTTTACAGGAGTTTAATAAATAAAAACGGTGCAATATCAAGCGTATATATGAATAATCCTTTGAACTCGCCGCCTAAGATTGCCTAAAGCAGCGGTTCTCAAACTTTTTTGGCGAAGGAAAAAGCCTTAATATAATTATAAAAAACTGATTTATATGTATTTATGAATAATCATATTACGTAATATTTAGTTGGAATATTTAGAGGTAACCTTATAATCTCTCTTTGGTAGGTATTTTTTGCAGTATTTTAGCCCTAGGGTTCTGCGGAACACCACTTTGAGAATGGCTGGCCTAAAGTATTGTATCAGTAAAGTTCATTAATATTTTGAGTTTAAACTTTCAACTGAATTCCGACTGCATAAATGTATATATAGTATACTAGCTTTTACCCGCGGTTTCGCTCGCATTTAAGTCATTAAATAAATATCAGAGATCATTTCAACAGAAATGAATCAATATGATTCCAAACAGCTGAAACTATAGTCAGTTGGAAACTATAGTAAAAAATATTTTTTTAAATAAAAAGTATCCTATGTAAAAATAAGGACATAGTTGTTGCGTGAAAACGTTTATAATATTAGTTTTAATAAGGACATGTGTTTTATAAATATATCGACTAAAGAACTAAGCTCGGTTCTGGTCTCTTAAGCTCTAAACCAACATTTCCTAAATAACTAACGACTTAATTCTTGTACTTGAAACGTCTGAGAATTGGAATGTCTTGCAAAAACATTTATCCAGAAGTTGGCGCCATGTGATTTAGTCAATGGATTAGTCGTTTATACTGATTTAATGTGATACATCTGACAGGTTTATTCATGAATATTTTACCATAGATGTCCGCGTGTAACAGTCGTTTCTACTATGCCGGCTTTAGGAAACGAATGTGTTCCGTCTGAAATTGATAGATTGGAGGGTAGTTATATAAAAAATATATTCATTGTACGATGGTAGAAAACTACCGTTAACGAGCTTTATAAATATTTACACATTTGGAAAAACTTATGTAAAATAATAATGTAGATTAAAATGGATTTAAAATATAATTATTACAATGCATTGTGGTAATAGAAAGATCTGAAGAAACAAGAAAGATGACACTGACAGACTAAACGTCAAAACCTCAAATTTTCTTAAATAAGTATTTTCGGCTTGTAGAAGCGACAATAAGGACTTTTATTTTCATAATTACGTCATACACATTGCTTCTTACATAATGTTTTGCATGACGGTTGGTTATTTGAAAGAAATGACTTTTAGTAATAAGATTGTCAATTATTTTAAATGTATTTATTTGAATGTTATTCTTTTGTATTTTTAATTAAGATGATAAACCATGAACATGAAAACGTTATCTGAATATTCCAGAAGAGTTACTCCAAACAGCATAATTATTTTTAATGCGATTTTTTCTTTATTTACACAATTAATTTTCATGATTAGACAAAGTCTGTAGCATAGTCCATCCACAAATACCGGGTTCTATTCCCAGTTATAACAAATATTTATTGTGTTATTATAAATAGGATATTTAAAAAAATTGTTCTGGTCTTAGTGTTGTATGTTCATGTAGTTCTGTGGGCTTATCACGAATTTTAGTCTGGCTTTCGAACCGAGTTCGCTTCAAGCGATTTGTATGGAAATTTGAGAAGCGCCACCGCGTGAGGGTTTGGAACTACAATATTTTAGATACTTTTTGTTAATTTTCGAACGTCTCAATCTTTCGTTCATTTGATAGATTGCTGGTGCTCGTTAGTCGTTAGTGAAAATTCATGATCCCGATTGTTAACGGATCCGTTTTACTTGTGACAGCTCGATTCGAAAGCCAGACTAAATTCGTGATAAGCCCACTGATTAATAAATATATAAAAGATTGATATTTGAAAAAAGTAGTCATATGACTGTACTCTAGACTATAGTCTTTTGACTGTTTGAAAGAGAAGTTAGTGTATTTGGTTTTTGAATAATTCTTTTTGTCTCCTCATAATCTTGAGATATGAGTTATAATACTTGATTCCGCACATACACTTCAATATTAGTTATCAATAATAAATATATTTTAGAGATATTTGAAAGGAAATTGGTGATGCAAATCAGCATTAGTTAAGTGAACGGATTTACGGTTACTTAAGATTTTGGTTAAGGTTAGGGCTGCCATAAACAACTGAAAGATTTAATTTATATATTTACATAAACATCTGGAAATCACTGTTAAACAAACAGATGTTCTCGCTGTGATCTAGACAGAGTTAAAGATTTCAGAATATTTTATTAAACAATCAAAATAAAAACGCTAAAATATGATTAATAAATAATTACCTTTAGAATACATAGGTGGCGCTGTCATCAATTAAATTTTTACATTACAAAATTTATTCAGCGCATTAATGTACAGGCTATAATTGACGAGTTTCTTGTGGTCTTCTTCTTAGAACGCCATTCGAAAGTTATGGTAGAATTTAACGATGGGCTATATATGTATTTTACTTATCTAAATTGCATTGCCCAATACTAATACTGCTTCTATGATAATTGGTTATCTGGAAGAAATTACTTTTAGTGATAAGATCGCCAATTGCTCTAAATCTGTTTCCTATGAATTAATTTGTATCAGCATTATTTTTTTAAGCAATAAATTATTTATTATTATTGCATTCCTGTAGTGCCTATGCTAATGAATTATTTTCATTTAATTTCGCACTATAATAATTCACTACATCGCGGTCAGTGTCTGTGGAAGCCTTAAATAATGAACTGGAGTGTAGCAAACCACCTGGTTACATGGTCGGTTTCATTCCCCACTATATCACTGTTGTCTACCAAAATTAACAACTTGCAAATACTAAAAACATATATCTTACTTTAAATCTCTGTTTAAACGCAACAGAAGCATATACGAGTACTACCCCAAAGATATGACCAGTGCAACCTTATGAAATTAGTAATGGTGGAGGTAAGACATACTGTGATAATCACTGTTGGTTAGTACAAAGGTTCTTTTTAGACCCGTATAAATGTGAATGTGAGTTTGTTTGTTACGTTTTCACGTAACAACTACTTAACCGATCATCATGAAACTTTGTAACATAATTTAGGAGGTACTAGAAGTAACATAGGATACTTTTTTTTTAAATATATATTTTTTACTATAGTTTCCAAATGACTATAGTTTCAGCTGTTTGGAATATTTATTTTTATTTCCGTCTGTTCCGTCTGAGGTTAGGTGTCATTTTTGTGGTTAGATACCACTTTATTATTTTAGATCTTACTGATACTTATTTAATGACAAATGCGAGAGAAGCCGCGGGTAAAAGCTAGTAGGTATATAAGCGATAGAAAGAGAAACGATTGTGGTGTCGTGAACGGCAAAGGAGATATCTGCATCCCTTTCACACATGCCAATTTCAATAATAATATATAGTTATTTCTTTCTTTAAGTCCAAAGTCCAATCTGTATCAATTTGAAGATTGTCGTTTGTACGTCGCTTGTTCCGAAAGAAAAAACGTGAATATAAGCTCGTGCATGATTCTAGAATTAACGCTCCACTAATATCTCGTTTCAAGTTAAGATCATTGCTTGAACGTTGTTTCTAAATTCTACTACGCCACATGTGGTTTATTATAATGATATCTATGAGGTATTTGATATCTTCACTCAGAGAAGCATCCATCAAAAAATTGACATTAAAATAGCTATATCTAATTTTCATATTAAGTATATATTATAATTGGACTACACGTTTATATTTGCGTTCTATTTTTAAATTCTGTATTCTTAATTTATAGTCTTTTGTTTTTATAAAATAAAATAAAAAGTTATTGTAATTCAAAATTGGAACGTCATGTATTCAGGCAAATAATAAAATTAATATTGTATTGTCCCGCGTCCCATATATTCAACTGTAACATTTCGTTCACCCATTACTAATTCGTCGAGGTAATCATAAGGTATTTAAACCAATTCAATTAACATTCCGTCTATTTAGTAATTAGGACGAGTTTAATGTTAACTTTGACGTTCCAACATCAAAGTTGTTTATCTCAGTTCATAGTTATACCTACCTACCTCTTGTTATGTGAAATTTAATGAAACGCCCAGACAGAGGTCTGAGTTGAAAGTGAAAATTTACCTTAATTATAATAGTTAGGTTTTTGGTATATATTATTACTAAATTTTATATTAAGTACCAAGAATTAGGAATAAAACCACAGTGTGTACAGACATAGACGCCTATTGTCTATAGTCCATATCATTGAGCTGTATAACTCGGACCATAGACATCATTTATCTATGTAGACTGCTACTATATATTTCCTTAATATTCAGTCAACGAAATGTTTTTTAGCTTTTTTAAAAACAGGTATATTGTTTTCATTGTGGTACTACTCAGGACTCTAAATGGGATATACCACTCGGTAGTGGATTCATAAGTCCGTTATAGGGTAAATTCCAAATTTGAATTTCGGTTGACATTAAAACAATTGAACGAGTCATTTATTTGTCATCTAACACAATACAAATTAAAGTTTTATACATTGTATAGATTATTGATATACAATGTTGCGTAAAACAAAATGTAGTTTCTTCCCAAACTATTATTGGAGCTTTTACACACCAGGGTTTTTGTTTTTACGAGTTATTCCACAATGAAGGCGCGTTTACACTCATCCCGTCTTACACTGTTTACGATCTACGATAATATACATATACCTATCTATGTAACGTAAATGGAATTGATATATAATTCTACTCTAGAATTATATCTATAGAAATCTTTATTATCACGACTTTATTCACATAAGGATAAGCAGATACAACTAGTTATATTCCTCTGTCACTTTTATAGCATTAATATGTTTTAGAGATTATATCTGTAGATGATTACGAAAATTTAAAAAAATACCTAACTTTTATTTATACAAATTCGTTTATTCGTCGTACAAAAAAATATGACTTCCAGATGGTATTCCCTCACGAAGTAGCCTATAAATGGCTGGTGCGGTGAGTTGCCTTGTCTCTTCATCGCTCTAAGGGAGCTGGTCTATGACGCAAGCCAAATCAAAGGTTTGAACTTACCCCGGTCTAGCTTCAAAATATAATTCTGCATCTCAAAAAATAGATACTCAATACAACAAAGAAGAATCTACACAAACAAACTATGCATAATAACAACTTTCATGTAAAATTGCGATTTTGTAGATTCTATCATGTGAATAGAATCCAGCGATACGTTCTTTAATGATGTAAATACTCTATTACAGATATTATAAATATTATTAGAGAAACAATCAATTTTAGCAAGTAATATTGTAGTAATAAAAAGTATAAATTCTTTAATGATGTAAATACTCTATTACAGATATTATAAATATTATTAGAGAAACAATCAATTTTAGCAAGTAATATTGTAGTAATAAAAAGTATAAATTCTTTAACTCTTTTTTTTTCCTCTTCCTTATATTTATTTGGTTCTTGTTTTTTTTTTTCATTATTGTGTAACGTCTAAATTATGTATTTTTGATATTTTATTAGAAGTGTAGTATATATCCCTTTATCACCTTGAGCATGCCTCCTATCTTATAATTACAATTTCATTTAGTTTATATAATAGTACTCCTTTTTATAATATACTAGCTTTTACCCGCGGCTTCGCTCTCATTTAAGTCATTAAATAAGTATCAGACATCACTTCAATAGAAATTAATCAATATGATAACTATGATAAAAATATATAAAAATGACAGACGGAAATAAAAATAAATATAGAAAAATTCCAAACAGCTGAAACTATAGTCAATTGGAAACTATAGTAAAAAAATAATATATATTTTTATTAATAAAAAGTATCTTATGTTACTCTTAGTACCTCCAAAAATATGTGTACAAAGTTTCATGATGATCGGTTAAGTACATAGTTGTTGCGTGAAAATGTAACGAACAAACTCACATTCACATTTATAATAATAGTAGGGATAGTCATAATGTAATTTTGTAGGTAGGCTTTATAAATAAATTCTTTAACTCAGTCTCACTTAAGCGAAATCTGTTGTGAATTTTCTTGAATCAAAATTCACTTTTTTCTTTCTTATCTAATATTAAGAGCAGTTTAAAAATTTTACTAAACAAAGAAAAGTTCGAGGACTTTCAGAAACTTCGGATAGTACAGTCAACTTCTTTTATCGGGAATCTTTTAGTATTTTTGAACGTTACTTTTTAAACTTTCGACGTTGAATTTTTAATAAAAGAATTATATCAGTTTTCTTTTTTTTATACAAAATATAATCTTCTTACATTACCGTTGCTATTTTGTTTAATATTATAAATAAATAAAATATTGTTCGCGCGAATTTTATTTATTTGCATTGAATTCATGAACCATTTTCACTCCTCCCCGCATTCCGCTTTCAATCTTTTTAATCTTTTAAAATTGATGTGTATGTCGTAGTTATGAAAATAAAAGTCCTTCTCGAGTGTGATCATTTATCGAGGTTGCTAACGACTGCCATACAATGCGGTAGTCACGTACCATTATACAATTCATAAAAAAGACTTACATAACTACCTGTGACGTATTGTGACGTATGAATAAAGACACATGACACATGCGGGCGGACATTTCTAGCCGACCGCCGGCGTGGGTGGACGCTCATGTGTGCATTGTAACAAACACAAGTAGTTTTATTGAAGTATTCCTAACCCCTCAGAAAGGAGGACACCACACTACCCTCTAATCATAGCTTATATATATATATATATATATATATAACAAAATTGTATCGAATTTTTAAAGATGTATTAATTTACAATTAAGCAAGAATGTATCTACAAGTACCTGCTAACCTTATGTTGCTCCTATGATTACTTCCCGTCATATGTCATTCCGAAATCTCTTAACATTTTGACAATGCTGAAAAGCTGTTTTTTTTTAATCTTAGTTTAAATCGCTATTCCTTTTTTTATTATTTATATATATATCTTTTTCAGTAAGTAGGCTTATAGAAGCACTTTTACTCGTCGATTTACATTTTATTTATTTATTTATTTATTGGATGATTGAACGATTCAAAGATGATGCAATGATTCAACGGCTGAAAGGGGATGTATGACTATTGACCAGTGAGCCTTATTTTCTAACTGTTCCATCACAACGAATTTTGTGTTAATTTAATTAATAAAAAAGAAATACAGTTCATTTTAATCTGCTACAATAAAATTCCTATTTTTAGACATAATTTGCAATGATGAATTAAAATGGATTTGAATATATAATTATCACAATGCATTGTGTCAATAAAAGGAAAAGACAAGAAAGATGACAGTGACAAATTCAAATTCAAATGTCTTTATTGCATGTCACAATTATTTCAGATGTCATATATTATTCAGTGTCAAATGTGACACCCGGTCAGGGCACAGCAATATAAATTAAATAATAATAATAATAATAACAATAATAATAATAATAACAATAAACAATTTAAATTAATAAACTAAATTTCATTTACTGTTTCGAATCATTGAGGTATTCGTCAATTGAATAAAAGCATTTTAAAATCAAATATGCCTTTAATTTATTTTTAAATTGTGTTAGGCTTTCATCTCGTTTAAGAACTCTTGGCACAATATTATTAAAAAATTATATTGACATGTTATACGGACAGAATAAATGTCAAAACCTAAAATCTTCTTAAATAAGTATTTTCGGCTTGTAGAGGTTGCCATAACTATATAACAATGTATAACAAATTATTGGTATATTTACACTTAACTAATTGAAAACTATCTTAAAAACACAACAAACAAAATGCGCACTTTACACTGTTCAAAATCAAAAGGAAAGTTGTAAAAGGAATGAATAAGAAAAATAATCAAAGTTTAGAAGAGAAACCAATAAAGTGTTCGTTGAGTTCAAAAACAGCATCTCGTTAAGCCGCCCACAGTTGTTGAGTAAATCTAGAAACGGTCATTCTCTACATTATTAACGACGTCGTTATTATATTATAGCTATTATAAAACTGGTAAGTGACTACATTTATAAAGTTACCGACTATTTCGTTAACACATAGAGAATAGAACACAATTTGAACTTCATTCAATATATAAACAAAATGTTCCAACACAAACACGGTTTCAGCTAAACTTCTGGTTAGCATCCACTTTGTTAGTTTAGTGGAAGAAAAAACTTTAGTGTATACACTTTATACACTAAAAGTCTTAGACATAATTTTAAGGCTTTATTAAGAATTAAATGACTTATTATTGACACAGAACAATCGTGAAGTCTTATTAAATTAATTAAAATTAACACGATAGTAAGCAGTATAAATTAGTCGTTTATTTCCTCAAAGTTTTGGGTATTATAATATAGCTGAACCAACAAGATTCTCATAAGAATTAAAGTTGAGAGTTGACTATATTATGTTATGTCCAATTTATTTATCGATGTTTGAATTTCAAAAATTAATTAATTAATGTTGCCTTCAAAAATATATATTAGTGCAGGTCCAATGTAGGTGTTTCAAGTTCTAGCCGCATAAATTCATACTAATATTATAAATGTGAATGTGAGTTTGTTTGTTACGTTTTCACGCAACAACTACTTAACCGATCATCATAAAATTTTGTATACATATTTTTGGAGGTACTAGAAGTAACATAATTATTTTTTACTATAGTTTCAGCTGTTTGAAATCATATTGATTCATTTCTATTGAAATGATCTATGATACTTATTCAATGACTTAAATGCGAGCGAAGCCGCGGGTAAAAGCTAAAAAAATATAAAGAAGGAAAATATGCACAGTATAAACTAAAACCTAAGACATTTTTTCATAAAAAAAACCTAACCAAATTTTCTTAAGCAAGAACTACATTTTCGCGCGAACTGCATTTTTCAGCACTTAAGATGACATTGTAAAAGTTAAGCGGATTTTTTATATAACGATGTTATTTAGAAAAAAAAAGCTTTAACGACCGAGGAAAATTTTCATGACAAAATTCCGGTGTAACATTCGTGACAGGCAACGAATTAAAAAACATCAGACAACTTGTTTTTATTTTACCTTCAACAACTTATCATATTTTTATAACAATCAAAGAATATAACAATCTCGAGCGTACTTAAATGCATTTTATTCCATTTTATGCAGTACACATTATTTACTAATCTATATATATAAAACTCAAAGGTGACTGACTTAGTCATCTATCAACGCACAACCCAAACCACTGGACGGATCGGGCTGAAATTTGGCCTGCAGGTAGATGTTATAACGTAGGCATCCGCTAAGAAAGGATTTTGATCAATTCTACCCCCAAGGGGATAAAATAGGGGATGAAAGTTTCTATAAATCTTATTAGATTTTCGACTGATTGAACTGAAATTAAAAATTGACAGATATGTGGTTAATAACTGGAGCAAGTTTTCAATTATGACCCACGACAGGAATGGTGATAACCACTTAACACACGTTAAACAAAAGTAAAGCCACACAAACTAAACCTAATTAATAATAATACTTCTTAACGCGAGCGAAGCCGCTGGCAAAAGCTAGTAAATAATAAATCTTTAAATATGACAATCACTAGACAGCAATCAAAATAAAATAGTAATAAATTGCATATACTTATATATAAAAAATCCAGTTTAAAAATTAATTAGCATTTCTTTTTGTTATTTATATATTAATAAGTAACGATTAAAACGATTTCTTATAAATGCGTGTAACGGAACGTAATGACAACTAGGTGACAGTTTCAATGGATTATTATGATTGGTCAAAAATCACGTCAACAATTTTTCAAGTGTGCGATTGGTCTATTTTGTATTGTATCGCTTAATTGAGATAAAATTTATAAATAAACATAACGTACATAGTATACGTACGTATATATCGTATTATACTAGAATATTTACAACACCATTACAAGGCACTCAGACCCGTTATATGTTTCTTCAATTCATATTTAAATTTGGAAATATGTTTATAACTAGAGCTCCTTCCGCCATAACACTTCTTTTTTTCGTAGCATATATTAAAAGAGATGCGAACTAGATCACAGTTGATTTTAGAATGTTCATAAAACGAATCATATCTCAAATACCATACGCCTATTGGTATATTCAGCTGTGTGGCCAGAAAATTATGATATATGCCACAGCCTAGACAAATACACAACAAATGGTTGCAGTATATCACTATTATTTAGTACTAACAGATATAGGCCATATTTCGATGTAGGACGTGATAGAAATTAACCGTATGCGCAGAATCTACGACTATAACACGGAGCCTGTTATGTGAATATCACAAAAAAAGCACGAGTTACACTATTACACTAGCCATTCTCAAAGTGGTGTTCCGCGGAACCCTAGGGCTAAAATACTGCGAAAAATACCTACCAAAGGGAGATAATAAGGTTACATCTAAATATTCCAACTAAATATTACATTACGATATGATTATTCATAAATTAAATACATATAAATCAGTTTTTTATAATTATATTAAGGCTTTTTCCTTCGCCAAAAAAGTTTGAGAACCGCTGGTCTAATAAAACGCAATGACACTAGATGGCAGCATCTACTCTTGTTATTTGAAGCCACAGAAAGGCACATGAAGAAATGTAACAAAAATATGAATGATTTTAAAACGGAAAATGATTTCGAAAATGCTGAAGATGAGGCAATTGAGGATGAAAGTGGAAAATAATTTTATTTAATTTTTTATTATGTTGTGTTCAATTTTATTATATAACAATGTATGTGAGTCCTGGCAACTAAAAAAAGTAGATGATTGTTTTAATTATATGAGGACAGTATGAAATTTGCCTTCTTTACTTTACCTACTGTTTTTTCCTGTTTTGTTATTGGTGAGCTGCTGTTTTTTAGTTTCTTGGGGTTGGCAATACTGTATTCAGTCTGTGTTTAGAACTCTAGCTAGTTGAGATTATTTCGCTTAACGAGTAAGACTCCGGAACGAATTATGTCCACCTGTCAATCATTGGATATATCAAAAATCTTACCTTACCCTTCTGGTTCTTGCGTACAGTCAGAAATTCGTTAAACATAGCCTGTACAATAAAATGTTAGTATTAGTAATAACAATGAGAAAATCTTTAAGAATTACTGGACTAACTTCAGACTGGCAATCAGTTTTGAAAATTCCCACGTGAATTCTAACTTTGAAAGTCAAGAAGATTTAACATTATGATGGTTCAAGAACAAGTTGTTTGACTGTACCTTTATTTCTTAGTGTACAGTTAGTATATATTTGATGGCCTCTGTTTTGCAAAGTTCACAGGTTTGATTTATTTGTAGTTTTTATAGCTAGGTTTGTGTTGTCCTGTGCTGTCCTGAAAACAGTAGCGTGGTGTATCTTACTTTTGTGTAGGGATCAATATAAATATTTTTAACACAATAACAATAGGAATAATAAACAAATTATAAAACAAAATACAATCAATTGAGATGATTTATTTTTATTATATATGTTTATTTATTTATATATGAATATGTAGAATGTAGAAAATAAATTCAACATAATTAGGTGGCGACCGCGGTCCCTTTAGAACTCGCAGAAGTATTAAACAAAAGTGTTCTCGTTAAATCCTTTTCTAAAAGCTAAAATCCCAAGGGGCGTCTGAAAAGCCAATTATCAGTAAATTTCTGGGATGAAATACTTAATCCTGGTGTACGGGTTAAGCTGAATTTCTGTGACCACATTTACATAAATATTAGTTAGATTTGACTTTGATATATACCTATAGTTAGTTTATTACTCAAACTTTAATGTTTTTCGTTCATTGCTAATTAAAACTAATGTATTACTAACTTATTTATTGGTTTGTAAAACAGATCACGCAATGGAAAGAAAAATGTTTAGACTATATACCTATACTTAGTGAATGATCCAAAATTATTCACACACTATCACATAACTTGATTTAAAACAGTTACATTATTATACTATACAATGCAATTATACATAACAATCGAATATCAAGATGGTTTATTATCGCATCTGGGGGTCTACTCAGGCATATCCGAAGTTTCACGATACGACCGTCACCTCTGTAACTTAAGTGAATTTTGACATATAAGCCCGTAAAAAGTCCTGTCAAATGTCCGTAAAATAAGCCTTGAGTAGCTTATTTGTCTTGACGTTGCTGTCAAATTCGTAATTTCGTGATTGATTGCGAACCCGTAAGTATTCCTGAGTAGGAAACGTCCGTATTTTTGTCCGAAGTTCGTGCGCCTGGGCTACTCCTGTTTTATTTCAGGGAGACTTATGTACTTTACCTTGGTACTTAAAATACAAACAGCATTTTAGTCTTAACATGGAATTTATAAACGTTAAGTACCATAGAAGTACCATACACTTCTTCTTAAGACATCCACGGACGAAAAATTTAGTTCACAAAAATGTCTAGCAAAAACGAGTATAAAATATCTTTTCTATTATAAAGCCGGCGGTTTATTTGCTAGATTCACTGCCAATAATCTCCAGGGCATGATTTGTTATCTCATAAATGCTTGTTAGTGGTTCTTACTTCGTGATGTATGGAAGCATGAATTATGCAGCAGAAGTCTTCAAGGTTTGTGAATTTTCGTTTGAGAAACGTATGAAAAAGTTGGCCGTAATTGGTTGAAATTTTTCTCAACATAAATTTATATATTTAGAAAATATTTCCTTATATTTTATTTAATTTAAATTAGAAACCTATGTGAAATAATAGTGCGGATTTTTACGGATTACAAATATAATTATCACAATGCAAAATAGAAACGATAGAAGAACAGAAACGACACATGACATACGAAATGTCAAAATATCTTCATAATTTGTATTGATAATCGTCACACATATAAGTAGTACAATAAGATTAATTATCTTGATAATTTATTTTTTGACTTGAGGGTTTACGTGTGAATTAAAATGTTGTAATCTCTTATTGGGTTTTTGCCCAAATACTCGACATTGGCAGAATTGTCTTCATTAGCCATCTGAGGCCATTAATAAAGAAGAAGAAGAATTATATTTGCAAAAATACTTTATAAATATAATCTATATATATAAAAATAAGTGGCAATTTTCGTTGTAATTTTATAACTCAAGAACGGGCTCACCTATCCAAACCAAATGTTTAGGCTTTGTTCGGACTATTTAGTAGATGGTTTAGATGAAGTTTGCACAAAATCGGTACAGCGGTTCTTCATTTATCACATTTTTTGTAACAAATTAATTCAATAAATGGCGGATTGTGCTGTCAAATTGAAACTATTTTCAGTGTTGACAGTAATTGAAACTTTTTATGTCATTCATGCTGTTTGATGCATGAATTTGATGTTCCAATTAATTTTTTTTAAAATTTCACTTTATACGTAGCGAAGCACGTACCGGACCGCTAGTAATAATACACAATCCTTTGACGCTTTCAACGTATAAAATTTATATCGATTTACATCAGGTACCTAAACATGCCGGATTTTACATTTGAACGTTTGCAGCTGTACGGTATAAAAATATACTTGCATCTACCATCTGCGACTACGAATTGGGTGATGAAAAATAATGACTATGATATATACATATAAAGAAAGTTGAGTCGTCGAAGCGAAGCCGCAGCGATCACACGTATCCTGATGATGCCACGTGAAGTGGCGAAATGCGTCACGACAAGTTATTGAATGTTGGTGGAGGTTATTTTTCCTTCAATGTAGCGGGAATTATAAGCAAAATAATTTTAAATAATTTCCTTTAATATGGATTTCGGAAAGTAACGCCTGAAACAACCAATTATATATAAAGAAAAAAAAATTACTTAAATACGATTTAAGCAGCGCTTTAAGCTTTAAGCAATGATAATTGCGCGTAACAAGTTCGTTCTACGTAAGTGTTCCTTAATCTTCTTCTCTTTTTGCTGGAACTGGTTAATTATTTTGTAAGGTTTACTCTCTCTGAAAAGTTTATCTTAAAGTAATCTCTCGACTTAACTCAAATTAGCTAAAACTTCTCAAAGAAATCTAAGATTTATTTTAAAATAGCTTTTTGGTTTTAAATTTAATTGCGTATAATTTATTTTTAATTGAGTGTTCTTAAAATACAGTTCAGGAGAAAGCGATCGATGACATTATAGAGATTTAATTTAAATGATTTTTTGCGGCTTATTTTTGTTTAGTTTTCTCCGACGCTTTGAAGTCATCGTGTTATTAATTCACATCAGTTTATATATATTTATTTAAACACATCCTTTCCTATTACCCTCAAAAACCTACTAAAATACTCGCTAATAATTACGCTATTAATGCTACTGCTACTCTTGTTGTCACTCTGTCGTGCACTGACTGTGTGTGCAAGCAAAATTAAGTTAATACCAAGGCGAGTGACGTTCGCGATTAGAAATAAAAAGACAATTATACTGCTATCGAAGAAAACGCAGAACCGAACTTTGCATGTGTTGAGATTAGAGCAATTGAAGTAGCGACATCAAAACAAGGCAGGCCTGCCAAGAAAAGCATTTTCGGTTCATGCAGGTAGGTCTCCTTTCGACTCTTAATACATATTTTCTCAACAGCCGCGATTACACTGCCTATCTGGGATTGTAAGCCGCGAAAAATCGTTTAAAATGAGTTAATACAACGTTTCTTTAGATTTTATTAAGAGTCAATTAGGAATGATCAAAATGATTTGAGTAATGTGTGCTACGTGACATTAGCTATTTACGTGTCTCAAATTAAAAATTTAAA
The DNA here is from genome assembly GCA_028551675.1 of Tineola bisselliella. Classification (NCBI taxonomy): domain Eukaryota; kingdom Metazoa; phylum Arthropoda; class Insecta; order Lepidoptera; family Tineidae; genus Tineola; species Tineola bisselliella. The sequence goes on along the minus strand of JAPWLS010001978.1, from coordinate 16,900 downwards.
TTCTATAGTGTAGAAAAAGCGTTAGTTAGCGTTCTTATCTAGTTCCCTGATAACTTTTGATGTTAAACTTTCATTGCACCAAAATGCAGATAAACACGTTGAGTTATATACATGCAACTAAGGTTTTTAATGCGTTCGTGTAAGGTGTAAAATTGTATGTATTTATAGTCTGTATTGTAGTTCAGATAAATTCAATCAGTTATAAATGTAAATAATGTAGTTAATTTCATTAAAAAAAACAACAACATCTGTGATAACAGTTAACTCCACTCAAAGACCGCGTTCAAGCGTATCAGAAAGAGTGTGGTCATACGCTAGGCTATATTAGTATTAAAAATTTCAAAAGGATTAATATTGTTCTTCAAATCACTGTTAATCAGTCTTTTTTTTCAGGTTCTTGTGGCTTTTCAGCATCTACGAGATTTCAGAAAGATATATGACGAGAAGAAATCACAAGAAACTCGTCAATATAATATAATGTTAGTAGGTACATTCTCTCTTAGTTTTAAAATTTTATAGAGTTAATGTAAATAAGGCTGCTACTATCTAAGTATTATAATACTATACACGCAACCAAGTACACTAACGTAATATTTTATACTAGCTTTTGCCAGCGACTTCGTTCGCGTAGTAGTGAAGGTATACAATCCTTTCGTTTTCATATATAGATCTATACATTTCATTAATGTTCACATTAAATTAGTACGTCTGCCTATCCCATACAAATTAGGTTACATTATTGTAGTTTTAGTAAGGATCCTTATTTTTTTTCTGTAATTTATACAGCCTATATGATCAGTGATAATGTAGCATGGTGAAAGAATTTTTGAAATCAATCCAGTAGTTTTTGAGCTAATTCATTCCAAATATACAAATCTTTCCTCTTTATAATATTAGTATAGATAATTATATAATTGTTTTATTGTATTGTTAATTTAAAAAAACATTATTGACATAGTAGCAGTAATTCATAATATGAATAATTGAAAATGTAATATATGTTTAATAATTATAATACACGAAATATTAAAACGCAAGATGTAAGTTTTTATTAGAAAATATGAATCCGCCAATTAATCGTCTTTAGCTAGTATAAAATAGTATTTATTATTCTAGAAAATGCAATCGAAGCAAGGCATAGTTGTCGTATTATGCCTTAAGTTTGGTTCTGGCAAGCAGCGGAGTTGCACCTACAATAGTTTAGTTTGTGCATGATTACAGACTACAATAAATTTAAGATTCAAATTGGGGCACACGTGATGCCTTTTTAACATCTACGGGAAGAAATTTATGCCAAGTTAATCAGATGGCGTATGTTCGTCTTCTTAAACCACTTAAGGCGACTGTTCATTTGTTTTTTCAGTAGTAGCAGCGTCCTTTCATAGATCAAGCTCTAACTTAACTAGCGGAGTGTTGTCATCATTTTTAAATAGTCAAATAAAAATTAGATTGTTTCGAACATTTAAAATTTAATTTATTGTTATATTGTATCCATCTTTCGTATACACACACACACCAACATTTGTTATTTTTTTTATAAATACCTATATTTTGGTATTAATGTAAGGAAGAGCACTTTCTACAGAAATACAGTCCTAGTAGTTCTGTAGATAGAGCAAGATTGTATATATATAGGGCTTTTGTATTTAATGAAATATATATTAAATATTATTATTATCTTTTCACCATTCTTTTTAATATCTTTTACCATTCTTTCTTACATATTACTAATTTTAATGATTAATTTTACCTATGGTATTTGAAATAAATGGATAGTCGATTATGTAGTCCAGTTTTCAGTTTCGATTTATTATTGCATATTAATAATTTAGAAATATTATTTTTGGTATTTTCCAATTTAAGAGGGCGTGCTAAAACTATTTATTTTAGAGTGTTGTCTATAAGTAGCAGTCAGGTTGACAGGGTATATATATACCCCGTCTACTTCCAAGTTGAAGTTGTCTCACTTTTAAGAATTATGAAGTGAGCTCACTGTAATAAAAACGTGATAAGTCGAAATTAAAGATTAGCAATTCTAGTCTTTATTGTGTAGTATGTAGGTGTAAAAATAACACGAAATAATTAAACCACATGTAACATAAAACATTCCCCTACACGTATATTTATTTTCTTGTACGTTAAGATGGACGAACCGATGTTTATATGATTAAATAAAAATTGTAATAAATATATAAATTGTTTTAATTAATTTAATGTCTTGAGTGATGTCTGTGTTTTGAAAAATAGCAGGTCGAAATATTTACATGTAAAATAGTCCTTTTGATTAATTTCAATCCTTTCCCAATTCAATCCAAAAGAGATACTATAAAATATAGAATAACAGATACTATAAAATACTCAAGAATCAAAACATATATTATAGTAAGCTTTTTAAATCAATTTATATTTTTATTATTTTATTTGTATATATATTATAATTTTAAAATAATAAACACTAGCGCCCTCTGTGATGAAGTAGTACAATTATGTAGGTACTGTTATGATAAGGTAAACTGAATAAAAAATACTTGAATCCTTGAATTCATGCATATGTAAGTATACACTTGTATGTATATATTTAAAATTAAGTGGTCCAACTATTAGGTCATAACAAAAGAAAATTCTGAAACAATTGCATTTTACGTGTTAAATTCCAGCGCCTTCCCCAAGGCTTTCTAGGCGGTTACAGATTAACCGAGGCAGTAATCTTAATGTATGCACGTGTACGTGAGGCTTTATCTCATCATGGAAGGCGGTTCTGATATCGGAGAAAATGAGGCTTAACACGAATGTTTGCAAAGGCTTTTGTACACTTGGAGCGAGCTTTACTTTCCATACTAAATATAAACAAATTGAGATCTCAGTGGTGGCAATTGTTTTTTTTTTGCTTTAGACGCACTAAATATTCACGAGTTGCTTTTTGGTTTAAGAACGTTAGTATATAGAATAATAATAATAATAATAATAATCGTTTATTTTTTTAAATAACTATTACAAATTTGTTGCCTTGGCGCCAAAAACCAGTGCCGGTTTGTCTTGGCGCTGCACATTCGTCTTACATTTCTAAATACTAGGTGCTCAATTACAATATGACTTAAATTAATATAAACTATTAAAAAAAAAACAAAAAATATATATATTTTAACTTTACAATGACGGGTAGGTTCGAGTAGCCCCCATGTGTTTGGTTTTATTTGTTCACTTTTATATACAGGTTGTTTCAAAGATTTTCCATGAAATAGTTTTTTAATTTATTTTTGTGATTTTCAATATTCAAAGACTGTCTAAATCCAAAGTGTCTAAGACAATAAAATAGATATATAAACGGTGCTTAACCATTAATATAGCTTGCAGTGTGTACTGTACTTAATAGACGTTCACTACGAAAAGAAGGTCAGGAATTCGTTTGAATGGATTATTTAAAGGATCCTACTAGAACTTATCTAGGGTACTTATAATGTATATTGCTACAAGACCTGTAAAAAGGCAAACTAAGGTTGTCAATGTCAATTTAACCTCTTTTTATAATTTTTTTAAATTATAGTTACTGTCAATAATAAATTTCATAACAATTTATTATTTTTGCTATTGAAAAAGTTTTAGTCATATTTATCTCTCCTGAAAAATCGTTCCTGAAAAAAATTCTTACAGATAAATAGACGCTATCTAAATAAGAACATTTTCAGCGGAAGAGCGCAAGTGCCTTCGTTGCATATTAAATGTGAAAACCCAGGAGAAACCTTTAAATACGTTTTCTAGTTAATGCAAGTAATTTATTTTTATTATTACTTTCTTCACTGCAGTGTTTCAGTGACTAGCTAAAAATGCTGATGTTATTATGACTCCCCAAAGATATAATGAAACCACAATAGTTAATTACAGTTATTATGTAAAAGCAGTAATCGTAACTCTTGCTCTAGACCGCCTGCTAGTTGATTAACCTGAGGTGATTACACACGACTGTCTATCCTTGTGGGAGACAGTGGTGTTAAATTACATTTATAGTAGGCTTTAGGTGATTTATACACTCGTGATTAAAAATAATTTTCAATTTTCTTTTCTTTATAATCCTGTTATAAACTTCAAAGTTAATTATAATAAAAAAAATACAGTTATTTTGCGGCTTATTATTAACTAGCTATTGCCCGCGGCTTCGCTCCCGTTAAGAAGTATTATTATTAATTAGGTATAGTTTTTGCGGCTTTATTTTTATTTAGCGTGTGTAAAAACGTCTTCATCATAGTAACTCCAATCTTTAATTTCAGTTCAATCAGTCGAAAATCTAATAAGATTTATACAAACTTTCATCCCCTATTTTATCCCCTTGGGGGTAGAATTAATCAAAATCCTTTCTTAGCGGATGCCTACGTCATAACATCTACCTGCATGTCAAATTTCAGCCCGATCCGTCCAGTGGTTTGGGCTGTGCGTTGATAGATCACTATGTCAGTCAGTCAGTCACCTTTGAGTTTTATATATATAGATTATTTTTATAATCCGATTATATTTTGTAATCAATTGTAAATTTTGTCATAATCGATTAATTCAATTAAATAAGTCACTGCACTACGCGTGAGATACAACACTAAAAGGTGACGTAGTACTTTGAAAATAAAAATGTATTGATATTTCTAATTATTAATATATTTTGTTTTTAAAATTATTTAAATTATATTATAATAAAATAATACAATTAGAATGTAGGAAAATATGGAGGAATTATCACTAAAAAGCGATCTCTCAGGCTAGTGGTAGATCGTTAGTCTGATAGTTAGATAGCATACATGAAGTATAAAGTTCAAAATACAATAGCTTAGGCTACGTACAAAACTAGTTCCTATTTTCAATAAAAATAAAAGAATCGCATTGAAAAATCCAACCGTTGGAATAGTAAAAAGTTTCCTAACGATTTCTGATTTGGTACGTTAAACGTCGTTTGTCTTCGTTCATGTAGAATTTCACTTCTGTTTGGTAACAAATATATTCTCTGTATTTTAATTTGAAAGTAGTAGTTACGTATACACCTAATTGATAAAAATACGGCTTTGGAACTCTTTGGAATAGTGGTTAGTGTGCTAATCTGTCACATAGAGGTTCCAGGTTCAATTCCTATTTAAAAAAAAGTATATAATACAGTTTTGAGTTCTTTTTCAGTCCTGGTACAATGGTACATTTTTTTAATTAGACAATATGAAGCATCAAGTTTCACCTAATCACATTACTTGACTATGGAACTGACAATCTACTATCTAATTCTTTCTCTCATGTTAGCAAGTATGCAGATGTTTATTAATTAACTTTGTATAGTAAATCCGGAAGTTAGAATGCGGTCGATGAGCAGAGACATCTGCTGGTATAAAAGCAAATCTGTAGGTGACAGTCACCTTACATTATTACATATACAATATGAGTGTGTAAACGGCTTTAAAGAGAAATCAGATAAAACTAGACTTCCTATGGAGCTTTGTGTTCTAAGTCAGTAATTACACGAGCAGTAAACTTGTTAGAATAATTGAAATTCAACCTTAGGTGTTAGTAATAGAATTTTAATTAAATCAATTATTTTGTTTACGAATTTCTTCGTGAAGCTTCGAATCGGCTAATGAAATTCTTGCTTTTATATTTAGATTTAGACTGATTTCGGCTTTAAATAAAATAGCCCAAGAGCTCGCTGCGAGACTCCTATGTAGGTAGGTCTTAACTTCTTTTTCAGTATTAGATTTGTAAAGAAAAACAATGAATAAACCTTCACTTGTTTTTCAAATGCATTTTTTATATAAGACAAAATGTTTATTTGTAGACTTATTTAAATTTAGAATAATTATTATTATTTCATTTGTTTTTCAGACGAAATATAATTTATTTATGTACATTCATTCATTCAACTCCACTTCCAAATTACATAATATTATAATTATTATTGTTTCTTTTGTCAGTATTTTAATTATGCGTATTTTCAAGCAGTGTGTCCATAATTCGGATCACAGTTTAGTTCTACTAAATGTAGACAACATTTTCTCTTTCCATTCCTTTATTAGCTGTTGTAGTCAATAAATAAATAAACATCGATGTTACACCGAACAAAAAAAAGTTCAATAGGAAAACGTTTTGGCACTAGACTCTATTTATTTTGTTAAATTTTAATTCTTTACATGTATCCATGTAAAATGCTTTTAATTTTCATTGGAAAAACAAGTGAACAAAATTGTGTTCCAAGTTTGAAAAAGTCTCTTTTATAGAAAAAAGGCATTCGGATTAAGAACGAATGGACGTTTAAATGTAGTAGCAGGATCTCAGCCTAAAATTAATTTACTTTTTAATTTCACCAATAAATTAGAAAATGGCTTATGAAGTCGTAATAAAACTTTGCTGGGAATTTCTAAAAATAAAATGCTAACACCACCAATAAACGATTACTTTGAAGCCTTTTTATGTTAAAATAAAATAATAGTTATTTTTGCTTACAAAATTATTTCAAGCAAGAATAGATTATATGAGTAATTTTAGTTTATTTTTTTATAGAAATCTCATTTACCCAGGGCAATGTGGACAACGACACCCATGGGCGTAGCCACGGTGGGGCAGGGTGGGGCGCTAGCCCCTCCTTGGCTCTAACCTGTAAGGTACCTAATCAAACCTGAAAGCCTTAATTATCTGTTTTGGATAATTCGAATTATACATACATATATAGGGTGCGGGTCTAACTTTTTTTGTATGAAAAAATTATCCGGGGTAAGACCGCGGGTATTTGCTAGTTACATATTATTTTAGACTGCTGGCTGCTGCCCCACCCTGAGCCCATGGCTGGCTACGCCCATTATGTCACCTATAATCGCAACCCTGATTTGTGATGTGGGCTGCCACATGCACACAAACGAAACTAATCCACAAACTCTATTGAAATTTGGCATGATGACAATGGAATCATAATTAACTGTGAAATGGCAATGTAATTAGGAAAATCATTAGTACACTTATATGAGACAATCTATTTTAAAAAATGGCCAGATAATTAATGAATGAAATGAGATGAAACGAATTTATTAGGCACTAAAGGCGTGAGCTTGCTCATAATTAGACTCTACAATGGCTTCGGAAAGGCGTATGACGAGAGGAAGACCACAAGAAACTTATCAATTATAGTCTGCAGATAAAACAATTAACAAAAAAAAACATAAAACAATTTAATTTAGAGTATTAATTTGATTTAATGAGGTGTTATAATTATGTAATCAATTTATGTATTAACATTTTGTCAATCTATACTAATATAATAAAGAGGAAACATTTGATTGTTTGTATGTATTGAATAGGCTCCGAAATTACTGGACCGATTTGAAAAATTCTTTCACCGGTAGAATTCTACATTATCCCTGATGAACATAAGCTATAGGATATTTTCAAAAACGTTACAGATCCGTATAAAAACTTCAATAATGTAACCCAAAGTGTGAAAAAATTCATTATATTGCGTACGCTGCGGAAATTATTGACAATAGAGCAAAGTGATGTACTACAGTTTTATAGAGGACATCAATATCTACAAAAAAGTCAGCGACATCATATGTATAACAATTACAGTTATGTCTCAATAACTGCTTTTTCATGTTAAAATTCATATTACTTTATATCTTCATTATTACGCGAACGAAGTCGCTGGCAACAGCTAGTAGTTTAATATAGTAATAGTTTTCTATATCCTATTGTCGAGAGACGTGATGTATAAAAATTAAAATTATTATTATTATTGTATTGGAGTATTTGAACTACGTGATAATGACACTGCATACGTTAATTATCGACTAACAAATATAATAAAGGCATAATTCAAGGTGTATTTGACAAATAAATTATTTATTTATTTATAAAGCCTATCTACAAAATTACATTAGTACTACATATTATAAAAAGGACTACTATTATACAAACTAAATGAAATTTTAATTATAGGATAGGACGGCATGCTCAAGGTGATAAAGGGATAGATAACTACACTTCTAATAAAAATATATAATTTGGACAAAAGAAAAAAGAAAGAATAGAAAAAAAAACTATTTAATAATGATAGTTAGAATTCAGATGTTTCCTGTATTTTGACTTGTAGGAGAAAGCATTTAAGTCAGTTCTTTTAAATCAACCATTCTCAAAGTGTCTTTCGCGGAACCCTAGGGCTAAAATTCTGCAAAAAATACTTACCAAAGGGAGATTATAAGGTTACATCTAAATATTCCAACGAAATATTACGTAATATTACATTGCAATATGATTATTCATAAATCCGTTTTTTATAATTATATTAAGGCTTTTTCCTTCGCCAAAAAAGTTTGAGAACCGCTGTTTTAAATAAATAATTATATTGACTAATCATACGATTGATTGATCGAGATTTTAGACAATTGACGATGACAGGGTAATAAATATTAAGTTTGACATATAAATTTATTACGAATAAACTTGAAATTATTAACAAAATGACGTACCAATTTATTATGATTACAAGTTATAAATTTTGCGAAATAAATCTACGTACGTCACATAAAACATTAACGCATCAATACACTACTGCATTTTGTCATCGTGAACATGCGCTGAATTATATTATCAATTTTAATTTAAAATTAACAATTATTAAATGCATTTTGTTTATTGGTTCATTTATAGTATGAATTCAGGAAAAAATACTAATAGTATAATTTAGGTTTTTTTTATATTTAAGTATATATGAATAAAAATTTAATAATTTATTATTGGGCTCATGGGCGTAGCCAGCCATGGGCTCAAGGTGGGGCAGCGGTCTAAAATAATATGTAACTAGCGAACTATACCCGCTGTCTTACCCCGGTTAATTTATTTTGTGTCGACTGACGACTGTCGAATGTGAACTTTTTTACGGATATTAAGTATTGTAGTTAGTACCTAGCTAGATAATTAAGTTTTTTAGGTTTGAATAGGTACCTTACAGGTTAGAGCCAGGGTGGGGCAAGTGCTCCACCCTGCCCCACCTTGGCTACGCCCATGATTGGGCTTGATATTAACAGTATTGTCTTTAATAGATATCTGAGGCCATTAATAAACGAAGGATTACGTACTGTATGAATATATTTATGCTTGTTATTTAACACCGAATTAATTAAATTAAAGAAGGTGCATCGTGGCGGTCGATTCTACAGGCAGAAAATACTTATTTAAGAAGTTTTGGGGTTTTGACGTTTATTCTGTCAGTGTCATTTTTCTTGTTTTTTTTTTTATTGCCACAATGCATTGTGATAATTATATTTTTAATCCATTTTAATTCGTTTCTCTAAAATACAATGGGAGCTATGTAAAATGTCTTTTAGCAAAACCTAAATATTCTATAAAGCTCCTTAATAAGTGACAATCACAAGTTGAAAGGTCGTTTGTTCATTACAATCACCCGCGGGATCAAACCCAAAAATGGTTCGCAAAAAAAAAATGTCACTTTTTACCGACATATAAATAAACGTGCTAGTAATTTCCCTGCGGAGGTAAAAAGCTAACATAATGAGTGATATCAGCACAATAGCCGCTTTAATATCACAAACGAATATTGCGTTTTGTTGGATTGTTTTTGATGCAGCCGCTTTTTATGCTGAATTTGTTACATCACAAAAAATCTTTAACCGATATACCGTCCTATTTGCCTGAAATAACTAAATAAAATCATAATTGGTTGTTTCAGGCGTTACTTTGCGGAAATCCATATTAAAGGAAATTATTTTTCTTATAATTCCCGCTACATTAGGTCGATGAAGGAAAATAACCTCCACCAACATTCAATAACTTGTCGTCGAAGCGAAGCCGAAGCGACTACACGTATCCTGATGATGCCACGTGAAGTGGCGAAACGCGTCGAGACAAGTTATTGAATGTTGGTGGAGGTTATTTTCCTTCATCGACCTAAAGTAGCGGGAATTATAAGCAAAATAATTTTAAATAATTTCCTTTAAATAAAATCATATATTTAAAAACCTCTTTACTAAAAGATTTGATATCACAAATCCACTTGGAATCCTACCTACATACGCAGGTATCCTTATAGCGTCTAGTCATCAAGCTGAAGTACTATTAAGAGTCTAGAAGGGAGGCGAATATGTGCTGGTATGAATAGAAAAGTACTTAAGATATTTGTCAAGGCATAAGTGGAGCTTTAGTATCTAGCTTTCAGGTTTAATGTTGTATTTTATCGACTCCCTCTCGAAACTCGAATTTTGTGCAAATAAAATAAAACGCTCGGGATAATGACAGGTAATTTTACTGCTATTTTTTTAAATAAAAATTACAATTATGATTTTTATATGTACTAACTAAATATCTCGATGTTCTTCAAGTACAGTAGCGTCATCTATCTGTGAAATTAAATCCTATTTTGTATATTTGTTTCGTTATATTAGTCGATGTTATTTATTTACTGTTTCTCTTTTCATAAAATATATTTTACTAGCTTTTACCCGCGGCTTCGCTCGCATTTAAGTCATTAAATAAGTATCAGAGATCATTTCAATAGAAATGAATCAATATGATTCCAAACAACTGAAACTATAGTCAGTTGGAAACTATAGTAAAAAAATTTTTTTTAAAAATAAAGTACCTCGAAAAATATGTGTACTTACAAAGTTTCATGATGATCGGTTGAGTAGTTGCTGCGCGAAAACGTAACAAACAAACTCACATTCACATTTATAATGTAGTAGGGATTAGTTATTTCATATCTATATTATGATTGGTTAGATCGTAAATAGACAAATTCTATATATTTAAAATAAAATGTTATAAATATGCCGATTAAATAATTATAAATAAAGAGATTAATTATTTAATCACGAGTGTATTTATTTGTTCATACATAATTTTGGTAATTAACATTTATGACTAAATCAAAATCATTTATCATTTTATTAACAGATTAATATATGGAAATGAATACACAAACGATACTAATGATTTCCACTTATCGAATAAACTATTAAAATCAAAAATATTTATTTCCTTTTGGTTTTTATATATAGTTATAATTTACGAGATTTCAGTGGACTTATCACGAATTTTAGTCTGGCTTTCGAATCGAGCTGTCACAAGTAAAACGGATCCGTTAGCAATCGGGATCATGAATTTTTACTAACGACTAACGAGCACCAGCAATCTATCAAATGAACGAAAGATCGAAACGTTCGAAAATTAACAAAAAGTATCTAAAATATTGTAGTTCCAAATCCGCACGCGGTGGCGCTGCTCAAATTTCCATACAAATTGCTTGAAGCGAACTCGGTTCGAAAGCCAGACTAAAATTCGTGATAAGCCCACAGAAAAGGCATATGACTAGAAGAAATCAAAAGAAATTCGCCAATCATAGCCTGTGGTCCTTGAGTTCAGAAAACTGTTTAATATATGTATTGTTATAATAATAAATATGATTTTTGAATGGCTACTCTATTTAATTTAACTCAATGGTTATTTAGCAATTATTTTAGAATTGAATCTCGGAGTTTATGTTAGATATTTAGAGAAATTGATGTGAAATAATAGTGTAGATCAGGGGTCGGCAGACCGCGGCTCTTGCCATAGGATTATCTGGCTCTTCTTACAACTCACTGAAGCAAATTAGACTTTCATTATAGTATATAATAAAGTTCATGTTGCGGCTCTCTGAAGGCATGGGGAAATCTACAAACTTGATATTCGGCTCATCTGGTTGATAAGTCTGCCGACCCTTGGTGTAGATTAAAATGGATTAAAAATATAATTATCACAATGCATTGTGGCAATCAAAAAAATCAGAAGAAAACAAGAAAGATGACCTTATTAAATAAATATTTTCGGCTTGTAGAATCGACCGCCACAGATATTTGTTTAAGTAAAATTAATAAAAGAATTGAAATCTGTTTTTATTCATAAACAAATAAGTAACACACAATATGTAAGCAATTTTTCACGAGCAACGTTGTTATTTTACGTCGCTCGTTATAACCAAAACGAGTGCTATTTTCAAAGCATCGTTACAGCTAGGAATCATTCATAATTAATCAAATGTACCCGACTCTGATTAATTGGTACAGTGCGAATGGGAATGACTCACATAGCGACGTTATATTGAGAGAGGATCACGCCGATGTGTGAAAAGAACTGTGCTCATAATTGGATATTCATTTTTTTATTATTAAATAGCTAACACTTATATGGGATAAAACGCGAGTTATTAATTAATTGTTTCAGACGTTACTTTGCGGATATCCATATTAAAGGTAATTATTTAAAATTATTTTGCTTATAATTCCCGCTACATTAGGTCGATGAAGGAAAATAACCTCCACCAACATACAAGCAATAGAATTCTAATTAAAATATTGTAATGTAAGATAGACCAATAAAAATACTTTCCCAGACGATCGAACGAAGGAATGATAATATTAATCAATTGTTTCAGGCGTTACTTTGCGGAAATCCATATTAAAGGTAATTATTTAAAATTATTTTGCTTATAATTCCCGCTACATTACAAAAACAAAAACCGTAATGGGTTTCTACCAACTTTAATAGCTCCCAAAGGCAAGCCCTATCAACTTGACAAAAAATTGTTTAATAATTAAATATAGTGTTATAATTATTCTAGTAATTAATTATAAAGTTCGCGTTTTTACGTGTATATATACCATCGCAAATCGCTTTCATGCATTCAGAACAAAAAGTGGATAAATTCCAGAGCTGTATGGAATTCAGAACGACCCTCTAATAACAATAACCGAAAATTGTCCTTCAACTAAACGTTAGTATTACATGTTTTTTTTCTTTTTGTAAAATATAAATTATTTTTATTTATTTTTTAAATTAAATAGCTAGGTACACTAAGAAATTTGCGCTAATTAAGCCATATTATTAAATTTCTAAGGTCGTATATTATATTATATTATATTATATTATATTATATTATATTATATTATATTATATTATATTATATTATATTATATTATATTATATTATATTATATTATATTATATTATATTATATTATATTATATTATATTATATTATATTATATTATATTATATTATATTATACTCAAAAATTGTGCTTGAGCACAAATTCTATACTCAAGTAATGATCAGGTGATTAAAAATCAAATTACGCTCGGGCGTAGTTTCTAAGTAAAGCGAAGTAGTGTTCAGATACATTCATAAACATATATAATAACATAGCTACTAACATAAATATATTAAAAAATAAAGGTAGAATTTTCCTCGAAAAATTATCTCAAGAAATTTTACCTTTTTTGTGTGTTTTATCTACAAAAACAAAACAATAACTCGCGCAGAAGTTATTTGCAAAAGAATTTTAGCAAAACCGTGAGAGACAATGTTTGTTCGTACAATCTTCTAAATGGACCAATTGTTTACAGTGTTTCATTTCTTTACTATTCTACTTAAACGATTTTATTAGGAATTATACAAGTCTTCTTAAATTTATTTAATGTTAGTTTTGATAATTTAACGACATTAATTTAATTTAATGATTTAACGACAAACTCCCTAAAACGACGTAATTACTTGACTTTGATTTATTACAATCTATGTAGCATCACACCCACTCTAAATAAGGACAACAATACGTCATTATTAAGCAATAAACAGCACTTAAATTGCAGAAATTAATAAGAACCGCAGCTGTGTAGATACGTATAATAATAGTCAAATAAAATCGTTTCCTTCTCTCTATTTAACGACAATTCTCAATAACAGACACACATGGGCTCAGAGTGGGGCAGCAGTCTAAAATAATATGTAACTAGCAAACTATACCCGCAGTCTTACCCCGGTTAATTTTTTTGTGTCGATTGACGACTGTCGAGTGTGAACTTTCTTACGGATATTAGGTATTGTAGTTAGTACCTAGATAATTAAGTTTTTTTAAAGGTTTGATTAGGTACCTAACAGACCAGAGCCAGGGTGGGGCAAGCGCCCCACCCTGCCCCACCGTGGCTACGCCCATGCTGACACATAGTCCAAGTGATAGTCGGCTACCTCCACATCGATTTCCAAATACTGGATGTTAAAAATTAATACATTAGGAATTCAGGGCAGATAGTCAGCTAGGTACCTTTTTAAAATCTAAAACATTAAATGGAAGTCTTAAATAAGTCCGCCATTTTGTCTAAATGAAACTCCTATAAATCAATATGCGAACGTCACGTTCCCAGAAAATAAATTAAATCTATTTTTTAGGCACATTTTCTTAACAAAACAATACTTCATACTTGATTACTTGTTTCCTTTCTTTTGTTTTCTTTAACGCGACGGGATATTAATCAAAGTGAGACGAAATAAATTAATTTCTCCTCTTTTTTTAAGCGGTAAATTTTGGATGATTTTTTTTATTTTTATTTAAATTTCGAATTTGATTCATCTATTTCAGTGATTTTCAACCACTATGCACAGTCAAATTTTAGATATATAATAATGTTAATATTATTAAATAATATGATTTAAAAAATTTGAAAACTTATCTCTTTATTTGTGTACCGCTAAATTTTGTAATCGTTTTGTGCCGTAACAAAAAAAGGCTGACATTCACTGATCTATTTTATAATTTAGCTTACTTAATAATACACTTTTTTTTTAAATCTATAGTAACTCCTTCACACGCCCATAGATGGCGTTGTTTAAAACCTAACTCACAATCAGAGTTTTTTTTTTAAACATATATAACTAAACTATTGGATTTCACATGCGACAAATTGAGATTCCAAAATAAATTGTTTAATATATTATACGTAAATTATTATTGTTTTCTATTTGAATAATGTCATTCGATATGAAGTATAGAAGATATAGAAGCGTAAATTATGAGGCGCCTTGGGAAATGCCTTGAGGCGAAGACAAATACAAGTTTATGACGATTATTATTTTTCCTTGAGGAGGAAATCTCTTCAATCTGTATAATAATTAAGTTTTTAATAAGATATTCTGAGTGCTGGTGTTGTTGATGATATTGGTTTATTGTAAAATTACTGCTCATTGCTCATCCAAAAAATTATCTTAATATTATTTGTGGATTTGCTCTAATTTTAATCGTTGTTTTAACGGGGTTGAATAAACTGCCCGATGATATTAGTAGCTTTCGACATCATAGTAGATTTATTATATATTATTATGACATTAGTATGTAAGTGGACAATGCCAGTATACAGCAGCTAAATCAAATTAATAATTATTAAATTAATAAATTTATTTCATTTATATTTATATTAGTAAAAAAATTAAAAATTAATTGTGAATTATGTATTATTGCGAATTATGTGACATGAATTGTAATTTACTTTTTTCTGAATGAAAATTCAGTTTTACAGGCTATGATTGGCGAGTTTCTTGTTGTCTTCTTCTCGTCATACGCCTCTCCGAAGCCATTATAGGAATCTTTAGTGCCTATGCTAATAAACGATTTTTATTTCATTTATTTATTTATTTAAATATCATCATTTACATGGCCTTATAGTTTACTCCAATACACAATGCAAGGAGGAATTAATTTCATATAATACGAAATGTCCTCTTAATTAATATCAAAAAGCAAATTCAAATTGTTCTCGCAAAAGGCCAGACATGCATCAGTCATTACACTTAAGTTGTCGGATAATTAAATCTAGTTTAAAGTAAAGTAAATTTCTCTTCTGCATTGCTCCACATCTAAAAGTTGGTTGCCTGGAAGAGATCGCTTCTTAGCGATTACTCACTTACTTGTATTATTTTTTCTGTTATACTAAGCAATAAATAAATAAATAAAACATTTTGATTAATTTAAACCGAAGTTTAGAAAGTTTTGTAGCAGCCTGCAAGGCCTTCGTAACGTTTCAACGCCTCAAAAGGCAGACATAACCTAATTTTACTTTTATCAAAGCTCTCCTTGAGCTTAAAATAAATAACATTTTTGGAATGCTAAATTTAAAAAAAATTAAGACAGTTAATCGCGCTCTAAATAGGAAACCGACATTTTTTTTTTTGGCAAAACTTTTAAGGTTTTCTAAAATAATTTGGGAAGCACAGTTTCCGTTGAACATTAAAGGCAGGAAATTTAGCAGTGAGTTATAACTGTGAGATATAACCCGTTGGTGGCTAAAGAAAGTTCTAGCAATACTCCAAATTTCTTTGTTTTTTTTTTGTTCTATATACCTATTTACATATATACCAGGAGTGGCCAACCTGCGCGGCGGCTCTTTGAAGGTTTTTTTGTGGCTCTCGATAAATGCGGGTACATTTCTCTTTTCAAAAAAGGTATTATCGTTTCGTATGTGTTTCAAACTGTCTTTAAATTACTGACAACAAATATGAAAGATTAAGTGCAACGTTTTTTTAATACCTTTTAAATACGTATTTAATTGCAAAATTTCATATTTTGAAAAATCGCTCGGACTACACTATACATTGATCCGAAATTAGAATTCCCTGTATGTAATACTCAGAACCGATTTAAATACCTACTTCGTTAATTATCGGGAAATAAAAACCACTGCATTATAGGGAAAATATATTTTTGTTTCAAATTTCCATACTTTCTTCTATAGATTTAAAAACCCTCAATGCCTGCGAGGCATCTTCGCCCGATAAGCTATACAAACATATTGTGTTCAAAGTCTTTCCAAGAAAATGTAATTTTAAAAATTCCTCGCATAAGTAGGGCTCTTTACAGAAACACCGCACAGTATCCAAACAGGGATTGTACAAACATAGTCGGTAAACCGTGGCAAAACTAGAAGGACATACGTGACCGGAATTCTTGTGCAAATTGTTTCTTACAAAGTTACTTTTATTATTGTCTCCATTTTACTGTTATTTGTGTCCCCCTTTTTAAGTGCCCTTGTGACCCTTTTTTTTTCAATATCTATTACAAGTTTT
>JAPWLS010001539.1:0-51892 GCA_028551675.1 Tineola bisselliella | reverse complement strand
TGGCTTCCTTAGCAAATGTGTTCATCTGTGTTAGATCATCAAAACTAGTCACACAATTGTCTACATAAAACGATTCATTCAGTAATTTTGCTGTGTTTGCATATTCCTCTGTGTAGTTCTTCAAATGATAATTGATTGTTGCTGCTAGTAGAAATGGACTACACTTTATTCCAAACACAACTCGTTTATGCTTATAAATTTTAATTAAATTGTCCTTATCATCTTGTGTGTCTTTCCACCATAGAAATTTCAAGTATTCTGTGTCCTCTTCTTTTAATGCTATGTTCAAAAAAGCCTTCTTAATATCAGCAGTAACACCATATCTACCTAATCTAAAATTAATAAGTAATTTAGGTATCATTTCCATCATATTCGAGCCCTTATCTATACAATCATTGAGTGACCACCCCTGATTGTCCTTTGCAGATGCATCAAAGACCGGTCTAACTTTTGTTGTGTTACTTGACATTTTTATAATGGGGTGATGTGGCAAATAGTGACCTTCATTATTATCATTTTTCACTTCTTCTATAATGCCCAAATTTTCCCATTCTAATAAAATATTGTTGTATTCTTGGAAATATTCCATCCTCTTCAGTTTCTTAGATATATACAACAACCTCTTGTATGCTAATGCATAGTTTGTACTCACTGTTGGTAGATCATTTTTCCATATCTGTTAATTTTATATTGAATTTATGGAGATTTTCTATCAACTTTTTATCTGTCACTTTTGGTAAAATTCCACAAAGGGTATTCTGTTCTAACGCTTTAATATCCATTTGAAAGGACTTTTCAATTGCACTTATTTTCAATTTAACACATCTGTGCATCTTTGCCTCTCTTTCTATGCCCCCAAAAAGTGTATGACTTACTACCTCCTTAGCTATCACATCTAGCCCAAGCTCATCTATAATGTCACTCTTAATGTATGATCTTTGTGACCCACTATCCAGCAAGGCTCTGACTTGTTTAGTTTTTCCCTTATTTGTGATATTTACTAACAAAGTTTGTAATAAGGTAGTTTTATTAATGCATAGATTTACTGATTCCTTTTTTATTATACAATTAATCTGAGGACACATTATAGCTAAATGCCTTTTCTTACAGATTATGCATTTAACATAACTCTTACATTTAATGGCCATGTGTCCCCTCTTTAAACAAATGTAACAATTGCCACAACTTACTGGCATCCGGCAATGAATATCCGTCTTGAGGAGCTAACTCTTCCAGCACTTTACTGCACTCCCATTCCGTTTTGACCTTACCCACCAAGTGTAGCTCTGGCACTCCCCAAGTCCGTGCGAGTAATGATTTGAATTCTTCCCTGTACCCGCCTGTTAGATGGATTCCAAGTAAATTCATTCGGCCCTGCCATTTACCCCAATCTATGTCCAACCTATTCAGAGGCTTCTCCGTTCTGGGTCTGATCCATTGTCTAATTTCTCCCCCGTTTAGGGCAAACAATTCCCTACCTATTGGGTGGTCCTCCTTATCCAGACCCAGACCTCCAGCACAACACGGTGTCAGTGCATAACCTATTGCTGTATCCCTATCCACTCCACTCTGCTCTGCATCTTCAAGGAACATCTCCGCCACCCCCCGGCCGTTCCCTTATTAACTTCAATTTTTCCGCCGCCATGACGCTTCGAATTCTTGATACTTATATAAAGCAAAACAGGAAAATACTTCAAACTATATATTTATTTTTCACCAATTTGTCACGGTCGCCACTAATGTTATTGATAGGATTAGTCTGCAGTTGTATTTGGAACGGTTGTAGTAACGGGTTATAATTTATAATAAAACGACGTCTACTCTCGGTAATCTCCTTTGTTTTATTGACTTTTACAACTCGTGCACCGACGCGCCCGCAGCGAACGGCAATACACGACCACACTTTAAAATCGTACACAACATAAAGTTTCACGTCCTCATACGATTCCGCTGATGAGTTTTAGGAGATTTTCTTGGATGCAATTAAATTTAATGTAACTACCCTCAATATATCAAATTTTTCGAAGTCACCTAGAACTGCCTGTAAGAGCTAATGCTAAATATACCTTTATAACGAATTTTCCATCTTTTCAAAATATAAAAAGAAAGTGTTATTTACCTCTATTTAACGAAATCGTTCGCTATAACAGGAAAAGCAGATCAGTACTAATATTTTTTTTAACCTTGTTAAAACGAATCGTAGACCTAACCTAACCTCTGTATAACGAACCTCATTGTAACAAATTACTTGGTATAACAAATTATTTACCTTATAGCAGTTAATAGTAGCTCATGTTTGATTGTAACACTGGAGTTGTAGAATGAACTGTCTTTGAGATACCTCTGTCACCTTATAGCAGTTAATAGTAGCTCATGTTTGATTGTAACACTCGAGTTGTAGAATGAACTGTCTTTGAGATACCTCTGTCACCTTATAGCAGTTAATAGTAGCTCATGTTTGATTGTAACACTCGAGTTGTAGAATGAACTGTCTTTGAGATACCTCTGTCACCTTATAGCAGTTAATAGTAGCTCATGTTTGATTGTAACACTCGAGTTGTAGAATGAACTGTCTTTGAGATACCTCTGTCACCTTATAGCAGTTAATAGTAGCTCATGTTTGATTGTAACACTCGAGTTGTAGAATGAACTGTCTTTGAGATACCTCTGTCACCTTATAGCAGTTAATAGTAGCTCATGTTTGATTGTAACACTCGAGTTGTAGAATGAACTGTCTTTGAGATACCTCTGTCACCTTATAGCAGTTAATAGTAGCTCATGTTTGATTGTAACACTCGAGTTGTAGAATGAACTGTCTTTGAGATACCTCTGTCACCTTATAGCAGTTAATAGTAGCTCATGTTTGATTGTAACACTCGAGTTGTAGAATGAACTGTCTTTGAGATACCTCTGTCACCTTATAGCAGTTAATAGTAGCTCATGTTTGAGTGTAACACTCGAGTTGTAGAATGAACTGTCTCTGAGATACCTCTGTCACCTTATAGCAGTTAATAGTAGCTCATGTTTGATTGTAACACATTTATAAGCTAGTTTTTAATTAATCGAATTATGTATTCTAATTGTAGTCATATTAGTAAGTAAATCGTGTTATGACTGTTTGGGTTTAAAGATGAAGTTTTAAATTGCATTATAGAAGGCAATTTCGAAATCAGTCCACATGCCTATTTGCCAGTGGCGGCCTTAGGGGGTGGCGAACGGGGCCTCGCGCAACAACCCAAGCAAATTTAAAAAATATACATTTATAGAATATATACATGTCCCGTGAGTCAAATACCAAAGAAATACTGGTGAGGGGGTAATTTCCGATCCGAGTTTTTGAGATGTGATTTTTTTTTTAATAAATTTTATTTATTTGTATAAATTTAATATTTCTCGTAAAATATGACAAATAGCTAAACCAAAAAACCAGATCTACTTTCGCACACATACTTTTCACGAAAGACCTGCCGCCCGGGGCCTCGCAATGGCTAAGGCCGCCACTGCCTATTGCAAGATATTGATGTATTCGTTTGTCATAAACGTCCTCGAAGTGCTCTCTGATTAAAATCGCTTTTATTATTTTTATTATTTAATGTAGTGATTCTCAACCACTGTGCCGCGGCACTTTTGTGTGCCGCCAAATTTCAAGTGTGCCGCCAAATTTTGCAAATATATAATAATGTTAATATTATTAAATTATATCATTTAAAAAGAAAAATATTTTTAACATGAATATATATTTAAATCCACAAAAAAAAAAAAAATATTTTATTATTTACTTTGCAACGCGTTTTTTCTTCGTCATAAACTATTTATGCAGTGTGTTGTAGTAAGTAAATAATTTTTATCTTTTTCTTTGTGTGCCGCCAAATTTTGAAATCGTTAAAATATGTGCCGCAACAAAAAAAAGGTTGAGAATCACTGATTTAATGCATGTCATTTTATTATAGTCAATTTTTTTCTATAAAAAAATTCACGACTGATTTATTGTTTTATCTGTGTAATAACTTTATTGAAGCTTCTTTTATTGTCTTCATATAAATTATCGTTTGGATCTCGAATTGTTAAAACTGTATTTTATAAGCTTGTAGTTATTTATATGCGATTTGTTCAATAACAGGGGTGGCCAAGCTGCGGCTCTTTGAACGATTATTTGTGGCTCTTGATAAATATACTCAAATTACCTTTTCATTTTTGTGCTATTATGTGCTCGTATGTGTTTCAAAATGTCTTTTAACACTAGGTTTACGGACGTTTTCTCTATACCTACTTCTACTAAAACGCGTCAATTTGACGCATATCCTAGAGATAGGTATACCATATAGACAAGTTCAGTAATTCAACACTTGTAAAGAAAATAGACTTCAATATATATTTCCCTCGATCAATGAATAAAAGTCATACAAAGAGATAAAATAAAAATTTAAACAGTTTTTGGTAATTCTCCGATAAAAGTTAAAATGCGTCAAATTGACGCGTCCCGTAATCCTAGTGTTAAATTACTGATAATAAATATGAAAGATTAAGTGTATGGTTTTTTTTTAAATACGTATTTGCGGAAAAATTTCAAATTTCGAGGAGCTTGGCAACCCCTGTCCGCCTATAAGTTAACTATGTTTATTTAATCTCGCGTTAAAGAAACTTGAAAGACTGGCCCGTCGTGTTCATTGTATCTTTTTTTTAACGTATACTATTTAAAAAAAAAAACCACCCCTTTATAGCGCCTAAGCTGTTTACTTCCGAATTTTCTTCTATACGTTAAAAAGAGATAGAATTTGTAGAAGGTAGTTTTTAGTTTCCACTTTTATCTACCTACCCACATTTTTTTATACTAAATGTATGTTTAGATTGTTAAGACTGACGCACTAACCATTAACACTACATTTACCACACGTCAAAATGACTCAAATTAAAATTCCTACTGCATGAAACATTTTCTTTAATTCTTCTAATCTTCTTTAATCTATAACAGAGGAATTAGTTTTATGAACTTCATATTATTTTATATATATTTGTAACAAATATATACTTTTTTTGGTTTTGGTAGAAATAGGTATATTTAAGCTGGTAAATCTAGTGTTAATATTGTCGATTCTTATAGTATAAAAACTAACCCCAATGTAATTAACTACTCTACCCTTCTTTGTAATATTGTCTGTCTATCCCCTTGACTAAGGCGTGAAGATTCATATCTTTAAAAAAATATATATATTCAAAAGGCTGATATTTCTTTATTGTTTTTATTTATACTTATATATTTTCTTGTTACAATAATTATAAAATACGTTTGTGCACGTGGTGATGTACAAATGGATACAGTTTTTGTAGGTATATAGGCGATGGGAAGGAGATATATGCATGCATCCCTTTCACACACGATGAGAATACAGTTGTCTTTTTCTAATGATTGTTTCTTTCAGTCCAAAGTCCAATCTGTATCCAATTGGAGATTGTCGTTTGTACTGCCTCTAATACATAAGTCTAGTGTCCAGTTTTAATTTAAAACACATTGAAACACAAAAGTATTTTTTTTGTATTTTGGTCCAGACTTTATTTGACCATATAAAAAACTTGTATCAAACGCTCCATAAAAAAACTTTTAACATTTACGTAGTTTTTCACTGTTAAATTCTGTAATATTGAAGCATGTGTGATCTGAGGATTCAGAAACAACGCTCAAGTCTTACTTGAGTAAATCTGTGCTCAAGCGTGGTTCTAGAAGATCAAGTTTCAAATAGACCATTGCTTGAGTGTCGTTTCTGAATTTGGTTGAAAGTTTAACGAAATGAAACTGTAAAAGTGTACAATAGTTGTTTTTTTTTTTCCTTATAATTAAAATATCTCGAATGCAAAACTGTGATTTGAAATTGAATTATTTTAGAAAAATGTTGATTTTTTGACCTTTTTAGAAATAAAAATGTACTTTATAATTGTAAATGTTGTTTTATTTCTTAAAATTACTATAGGGGGCGTTTTGTTAATAAAATGGTGTATTAAATATTATTAAGAGACACCATTGGTTTAATGTTTTTATATCTAACTTTAATAGTTTTGAATTTACAAGACCCAAAAGATGTCCTGCGTCTTAACCATAAACCATGGACATCAATACCTAATAGTAAGAAGTATAAATTGAATTTGGTAAAAGGAAATTATTTAACCCTTAAATGGACAATGTTGTTTTTAAACAACACTCACATTATTGCAAAAAAAGTATAGTAAATTCATGTCAGGAGGACAATGTTGTTATTAAACAACACTCACATTGTTGCAAAAAAAAGTATACTAAATTCATGTCTAGATTTTTTTACTCATTTTTCCTAGACAGTAATACATGTCTATTACACAAATATATTTTTTTAAAACGTGAAACAAAAATCGTCCATTTAAGGGTTAAAATTATTTTGTTTATACATTCCTTCATCGACCTAATGTAGCGAGAATTATAAGCAAAATAATTTTCTTTAACCTGTTAACCGGGAAGTTTCCTTTCTGATTAGGTAACACAGAACGGATGCGCATTCTTCCACTAGGACGTGTCAAAACGTCACACCCGTAGACCCTCATTTATATTACTATTTTTTTTATTTATACTTAAAATAAATGAAAAACTATGAAATATACCTATATTTAAGGAAATGCAATAGAAAAAAACAAAATTTGACATTGTTTGTTTACGTTCGACGCATTTATACGTCCCGCTCGGTTAACAGGTTAATATGGATTTCCGCAAACGACTGAATCAATTATATTCTGGTAAAATAATAAAAAGTACGCAAAACAAATAAAACAAAAGTAACCCTTTTAAATAATAAATCAATTTTATTTTTCTTAGAATCTATTTAAAGTATTAAATTTTGAAAAATTTTCTTAAACCAAAATTATACTCTTTTTTTTATGAATCAAAAACAAAATCACTTATAAATATAATTCATTTAACTTTCTCGAAATAGTATAAACTCTATATAGCGACGCTTAAGAGAGTTACGGCGTTAAATGGAAAGAAAAAATATAGATTTTATTTGACTATTATAACACATATGTATTTACTAATAAAGTATAAAGAACGCACACAGCTGCAGTTCTTATTGATTTCAGCAACTTACAAAGTACTGTTTATTGCTTAATAATTATGTATTGTCGTTATTCAAAGTGACTGTGATGCTATATAGAGTGTATTTGCGAAGTAATTTCGACGTTTTAGGGAGTTAGAACGTTAAACAGAGTTTTTATTGTCACAAATTTCATTGAATTAGCACAATTTCGTTACCTTTAACACTAGAACTACGAGCCAGTCAATATGACCTATTTTTACCAACCGGTCAAAATGACCGGATGACTTGTGCGTGCAAAGTCTAAACTCAAAGGTGACTGACTTAGTGATCTATCAACGCACAGTCCAAACCACTGGACGTATCGGGCTGAAATTTGGCATGCAGGTAGATGTTATGACGTAGGCATCAGCTAAGAAAGGATTTTGATCAATTCCACCCCTAAGGGAATAAAATAGGGGATGAAAGTTTGTATAAATTTTATTAGATTTATTTCATTCATTATTACGCAGACGTAGTTGCGGGCAATAGCTAGTATTAAATATAATTCAATAAATTGATTGTAGAATTGTAAATAATAGAATCGTTTACAAAAAATAACGAGTAGGGTTGTATATAAAAGTCTTGTGAAGAATTTTTAAGACCGGTCATATTGACCGGTTAGTAGTTCTAGTGTTTAAAGAAAATCGACCAAGCAAGCGACACCACAATGCATTATTAAATTTATTTATTCATATTGTAACACAACTTACTTGACCAAAGTGAACAAATAATTTGAAAAAAAATATATAACAACTTGGTGAAAAAAAAATCGGTTGTCTGTAAAGTCGGTTTACTGACGATAGTTGAACGTGACAACGTCTTAAGAAAATACAGATGGAATGGTAGCATTTTTCAAAAGAAAATTTTAATTTCATTTGTTTAATAGATTTGTATGTATATAGAGAAGGAGGTAATTGGAAATCACAATGAAATTGATCAAGATCAAGATCACTTCAAGCCTTACATGGAACGCCTCAGAGCGAGGTAACGCCGCATGAGTCATGTTTTTTCGTGCGTGCAGCCGGCTCAATCGAATTATGAGACGTTGTCACGTCAAAAAATAGTGAGGAGTATTTGCAGTGTTAAAATTAATATAGAATAAAAATCAGCTAGAGTTAAAAATCTTCAAGAAGTATATGTAATATACTTGAACGCTCCCTTATACAAAATATAGCCACTTTGTTGAACACACTCTTGTCAAACCAACAATAGGCATGTGGACAGATTTTGAAATTGCCTTCTATAATGCAGGTACGCGTCTAATATTACCAAAAAACACAATATTTCAGTAATAAACTAAGTATATTACTTAAATATTGCGTTTTCAAATTATACCATCATATTTATAAGGACATGACGTCACTCGCTCTGATTGGTGTTTCAATAAACATGGCCGATTGCAGTATTTTATTGAAAATCTTAATAATCTCAATTTTTAATTTATAAAACTTAGTAATTACAATACTTTTAAACATTTTTCCCACTAAAATCATTATTTCAGCATAATTAATACTGTCCACACGCCTATTATTAATAGGAAGATATATTTAGTAAATATAATTCATTACTTAACTCGAGTCATTATCGAGAAACTATATTCTTTCAAATACATATATTAACTTTAAAATCAGTCTCGAGTTCGGAGTCCCCATATTGATGTCCTTCTGGGCCCCACTGTGGGTCGAGCTATAGCACTGAAAACCAAAAACATACATACACATATGCCAGTGGTACCCAAACTTTTTGGTCCTTAGCGACGACCCCAGTTACATTTAACTATTGACGTGGGGGCCTCTCAGGTTTTGAGAAAATAAAATTACTCTAATTTGTTGATTTTTTATAATAATTTTATGCATTTTTTCCAAAAAGTGTATTCTAAACTTTGAAATGATAGCTAATTATGTACAAATCAATTATAAAAAATATATTTAATTTAATTTAAATACATGAATAAATATTTAAATACTGAAACTAAATATTAAGCACTAAACCCTAAAACCTTATAGTATATACGGTCAGTGTTTACGTGAAATTAAATCCACCTCAGTAGTTAAAGGTTAAAATAGTTTGAGAACCACTGTTAGTTTAGTGAATTATTCATACCTGTGCATAAATTGATTTATCTGTATGCCAGGGAGAGCCTGCTTCAGCGCCATCAGCGACGTAGCCTGCAGCATCCCCCATACTTCCAGATACTGCAGAGCTGACATACAATTTAATTTCCTGAAAAAAAAAACCCATAAAATTACTCTGAAACACACCCATGATAGACTTTTTCTAAAACACTATAAGTAAAACATGAAATATTACAATTAAATATAATAAATAAATAATAATAATCTTAATTTGTAACTACCGTCACAAGTATTCCAAATTCAAAAATCTTTATTGTCACATTTTACATACAAGGATGCGACTTCCTGTTAGGGCATAGACAACTACATTCTATAATACTCTTGGAATAAATTTATTAAACTATAATATTTACTTGATTGAATCTAATTAATACTTTTTAAAGATATATATTATTTACTCTTATAAAAAAAAGGACTCACGTCAACATATTTGGTGGCAGCAGGTAGCATCTACTCAGAGCCAAATGCTCCAATGTGTTCAATTTTGTTATGCAAATAATATCCGTTATTCTGGGACAATCCGACACATCCAGTTCCAGAAGTCTGGGACACCTCGTCACTAGTGCCGATAACACTGAAAAAGGCACATATATTACAGACCAGCCATTCTCAAAGTGTGTTCCGCGGAACCCTAGGGCTATAATACAGCAAAAAATACCTGCCAAAGGGAGATAGATTATAAGGTTACATCTAAATGTTACATTGCAATATGATTATTCATAAATACATATAAATCAGTTTTTTATAATTATATTAAGGCTTTTTCCTTCGCCAAAAAAGTTTGAGAACCGCTGGTATAATATATAGTATGTTTAGTCAATATAATTACTTATTTAAAAGAACTGACATGGATGTTTTTCCTACAAGCCAAAATACAAGAAACATCTCGATACTATCTTCAACCAACTAACCAGTATTTTAATTTTATTAGAATTATTATGTATTTTTGTATTGTATTTTATTACAAGACTTGACTAAATCGACGTCACAAGTTCAACATCAGGGGAGCCATTGATATCGTAGAGAAAGTTTATTCAACTATGTTTGTAAGTATTTTCTTAATAAAATATATCTTATTATTTACTAAAATGCTGTTTTAATACGAAAATATCTCTGACCCAAACGTCTCTTTAATACTCGCATTTTGGTTAATTTTGACCCGCGGCCAAAGAAGGTTGCCGACCCCTGATGTAAACTATACCCACATTAAAGGAAATTATTTAAAATTATTTTGCTTATAATTCCCGCTACAACATTCAATAACTTGTCTCGACGCGTTTCGCCACTTCACGTGGCATCATCAGGATACGTGTGGTCGACCTAATGTAGCGGGAATTATAAGCAAAATAACTTCCTTTAATATGGATTTCCGCAAAGTAACGCCTGAAACAATTAATTATATACCCACATTCATCCGTTATGTGTTTGGCTCCAGCGATATTCAACCTTTGTATTCTAGGATTCACATTTGCACACAACACTTCCAGGCTTTCCAAGCAGAGATGACACCACGACAGGTTTAGAGACTGGAGTCTGAAATCCAAACAAGTGCATTTATATACCAGCTCAATCTTATTAGTTATAACTACCCACAATATAACGATTTCCTCGATTTGACGAAATCCCCTAGAACTGTCCGTAAGAGCTAATGCAAAAGATACCTTTATATTACGAATACATTTGCAAAATATAAAAAGAAAATATTATTTAAGTAAGTAAGGAAAGCAGAGATTAATATTTTTTTTTAACCTAACCTAACTTCTGTATAACGAGCTTCATTGTAACAAATTACTTGATATAATGAATTATTTTCAGATTCCCTTCAGTATCGTTATATCAAGGTTGCACTGTAGGTTGAACTAACTTTTCTTCTTGTAATGCTTTCTGATACACTCAATACAACAATGAAGAATCCACACAAACAAACTATGCACAATGGCAAGTTTAAATCGTGTCAATGCTTACCTACGACATCCTTCCAATATAGACAGCAGTCCATCTGGAGAAACACCTTCAGACATTGTTAAATTTAAGGTCTCCATCCTGTGACATCGGGCTGAAACATGAGCTACTATTAACTGCTATAAGGTGACAGAGGTATCTCAAAGACAGTACATTCTACAACTCGAGTGTTACAATCAAACATGAGCTACTATTAACTGCTATAAGGTGACAGAGGTATCTCAAAGACAGTACATTCTACAACTCGAGTGTTACAATCAAACATGAGCTACTATTAACTGCTATAAGGTAACAGAGGTATCTCAAAGACAGTTCATTCTACAACTCGAGTGTTATAATCAAACATGAGCTACTATTAACTGCTATAAGGTAACAGAGGCATCTCAAAGACAGTTCATTCTACAACTCGAGTGTTATAATCAAACATGAGCTACTATTAACTGCTATAAGGTAACAGAGGTATCTCAAAGACAGTTCATTCTACAACTCGAGTGTTACAATCAAACATGAGCTACTATTAACTGCTATAAGGTAACAGAGGCATCTCAAAGACAGTTCATTCTACAACTCGAGTGTTATAATCAAACATGAGCTACTATTAACTGCTATAAGGTAACAGAGGTATCTCAAAGACAGTTCATTCTACAACTCGAGTGTTACAATCAAACATGAGCTACTATTAACTGCTATAAGGTAACAGAGGTATCTCAAAGACAGTTCATTCTACAACTCGAGTGTTACAATCAAACATGAGCTACTATTAACTGCTATAAGGTGACAGAGGTATCTCAAAGACAGTACATCCACTTACCGATCAATTGACAAGTCTGATCATTGACCTTGATGAATTCCAGACTTAGTTTCTTCAGAGCTGGACATTTTTCCAGCAGCGAATTCAACGTGTTATAGCTAATTGAGCATATACTGAGATCTAAATACTGTATTCTGCTTGGTTCCTCGAAACCAGTTGAATTTGACCATTCGCCAATCTGGAACAAGAAGAAGAGCCGAAAATGTATCAAGTACGTATGTTCACGCCAAATAGTGCATTTTAACCTTTAACTACTATATATATAGTACAAAGACTGCCTGTATATATATAGAGGAGATTGTAATCACAGAGTCACCTGACTTGACTTGACTTGCACACATACCTGCGAGCCAGCCAATCGGACAATAATAGGCTTTCGCTCTAGAATCTTCCCTATTGCCCCAGTTAACAGCTCTTTATTTCCGAGCTCCAGACGCTGCCAAAACGTCTCGTCACTGGCTATCCTGTGCCATCTGGAATAATTAGTCAATAATAAAAAAGCTTAGAAGAATAACTAAGAAGGTTTATTGGTTTCAGACATTTTTCAGGCTTTCTTTTTCTGAATATATAAGCTGAGGTATAGCTTACGTGAATTTTTTTCAGATTCAAATTCATTTATTTGCCATAAATATGGTTAGTAACATAGATTTTAAAGTAATGTTAGTAGTATCACATATTTTACACACTGTATATGCCATGCAAGAAATTCATATAATTAAATTTTACTATAATATATATTTTTGAGATAAGCCAGAAAAATAAGTCCTGAATAGCCTATCCGTTGTGAAGTAGCTGTCAAATTGGTAATTTCGTGAATGACTACAAACCCGTAAGTAGGAAAACGTCCGTATTTTCGTCTGAAATTCATGCGCTTGAGTGGCAACTCAATACCCCTAATACAAAAAACAAACCTCACTCACCTTTTACATACAAGCATACAGTCAGCCAAAGTCACTTTCGACAACCATTTGAATATCCCCAGCATCACTTCGTCCGAGAGACTGGAGAAGGCATCCACTCCCACCTCGATGTTCGATCTCAAGTTCGACAAAACCGTGTCATTTAGCTGAGTATCCAAATCATCTGTAAACGAAACACAGCTTCTTAGATAAATCCTAGCCTATAGACCAGAGGCGGCTCGTCCTAAAGAGCGCTGGTGCAGTGCACTCCCACGAAAATTACAGAAGTAATCTATATTTCTTCATAATACATAAGGTAAAAGGCCCAGTTATTGACACTGACCCAGTTTCTGACACTTTTCACTTTAATTTCAATTTAAAGAAAAATTGTTTCTTATATAAGCTAATTAATTTTTTCAAAAGTAAAATAATTTAATTAAGTACTGATTTTATAATAGAAATAGTTATAAACAAAACAACTTTATACAAAAAAAATATATATTTAAGGCCCTGAGTGACGGTCGAAGCGATTTTTCAGTTGTAGTCTAAGTTATTGACGTAAGTGTCCGTATATTGAATACGCGTTTTAACAGTCATGTAAGTATAAAAACATATATAATTATATATTGTATGATTAATAATAGCCTTTTCTTCGCTATAAAATATTAAAATATCATTAAAAACAATATTTTATTATTAAAATATGAGTGTCAATAACTAGGCTCAATTTTATTGGCATGTTGCAGTTATTGACACTCATAAGGCGCGGCCAACTCGATTTTTAGTGCAGGCGCGACCAACTAGATTTGCAGTTCGAGCGCAAAACTCATCTCCATAAAATGTAAAAATATTTATTTAGGTTTATAGTGATTCTTTGTCTTATAATTTTCTTTAATTACAGTAATTAATTAATGTTGAATATTTTGTAGAGTAAATAAAATATCATTTATTGTTAAAAATTGGAACTTGATAGTATGTAACCTAAAAAAATAATTTTCAAATGAGTGTCAGAAACTAGGCCGTTGTTAGTGTCAGAAACTGCAACCAAATAAATTTTTGAGTGTCAGAAACTGGGTCTCTAAACATTAATTTTTAAAATATTAATTTCTATTATTCATTTGGTTAAAAAATTATTTAACGCATATAATCTGTTCAAGAAATCGCCAACTTATTTTTAAAATAAAACATTATTGATTCACATTAAATATTTTATAAGTTATCCTATGATAATCTTAGAATCACTCTTAAAGTGTCAGAAACTGGGCCCTTTACCTTACTATCCTTACATTACATTCATTCTATTCTACTATGCCTATACAATAGTATATTATATTACCTATATCTACGCCGCTGTAATATAATGTTCTGTAATTTTCGTGGGAGTGCACTGCACCAGCGCTCTTTAGGACGAGCCGCCTCTGCTATAGACCAAGGGTGACCAAGCTTTACTGATAGTCCGAGACTTTTTTCAAAATTTGAATTTTTTTTATTATTTTTACTTATTAGTAAAACTTACAGCTAAATACAAAAAAATAAATGGGAATAAAAAAATCCAATTAAAGTTTTCACCAATTTGAACTGAAAACGAAACAGTGTTAAATACTGTGGGCTTATCACGAATTTTAGTCTAGCTTTCGAACCGAGTTCGCTTCAAGCGATTTGTATGGAAATTTGAGCAGCGCCACCGCGTGCGGATTTGGAACTACAATATTTTTGTTAACTTTCGAACGTCTCGATATTTCGTTCATTTGATAGATTGCTGGTGCTCGTTAGTCGTTAGTAAAAATTCATGATCCCGATTGCTAACGGATCCGTTTTACTTGTGACAGCTCGATTCGAAAGCCAGACTAAATTCGTGATAAGCCCACTGGTCTGTTATAATTGGGGAAACCAGCTAGGGGTAACTGTCTAATAGCAATCTAGGTAGATTCCTTCTTACTTGCACTATACTAATAAAGAAAACATCAATGGTTGAGCGGTGAGTGTTAAAAATTAAATGAGAGTGTTTGCCAAATTAAGTATGTATTTAAAAGGTATTAAAAAACATTACATTTAGTCTTTCAGTTTTTGTCAGTAATTTAAGACATTTTGAAACACATATGGAACTATAATAGCTTGTTAAAATATAATAGCACAAAAATGAAAAGGGAACTCGGGTATATTTATTGAGAGCCACCAAATAGCGTATAGAGATGGCATTAAAATCAATAATTTTTATTTCGCATAGGTCCTTCTAGCTTAACAATGATTACAAAGGCATATGACGAGAAGAAGACCACAA
The DNA here is from genome assembly GCA_028551675.1 of Tineola bisselliella. Lineage (NCBI taxonomy): Eukaryota > Metazoa > Arthropoda > Insecta > Lepidoptera > Tineidae > Tineola > Tineola bisselliella. The sequence goes on along the minus strand of JAPWLS010001539.1, from coordinate 36,710 downwards.
GAAACTCGCCTGTACATAAAATAATGTTAGCAGGTAATTTGCAGCATCTTTAAAAATGTAAATAAAGCTAGTACCTAAGTATATAAGCACACAAACATACACACAATCATCTGTCATACTAGGTTATCATCAAAGTGGTTATTTATCTTATAAGCGTTTTTTAATACACTCATCAATTATCTCAACCAATATCCCAACTAATATTATAAATGTGAATGTGAGTTTGTTACGTTTTCACGCAACAACTACTTGACCGATCATCATGAAACTTTGTACACATATTTTTAGAGGTACTAGAAGTAACATAGGATACTTTTTATTTAAAAAAAAATATATTTTTGACTATAGTTTCAGTTGTTTGAAATCATATTGATACATTTCTATTGAAATGATCTCTGATACTTATTTAATGACTTAAATGCGAGCGAAGCCGGGGGTAAAAGCTAGTACTATAAAACTTGACATCCATATAAAAAAATCCAGGCACATCCATAACTCAGTCATTGTAGTCTAACACCAGTAGCAAGAAACACATTCCATCACCATAATAGTTTACTAAAAGCAAACGTCTGAAAAATTCAACCAAATTACCTGTATATAAAGACCTAGTGTTTTCAGTGCTTGTGTTCGAGACCTGAAATAAATTTATTATTATTGTACATTACATTTTTAGTTTAACACTAGATTTACCAGCTTAAACATACCTATTTCTACCAAATCCAAAAAAGTATATATTTGTTACAAATATATTATATATAAAATAATATAAAATTCATAAAACGAATTCTTCTGTTATAAATTAAAGAAGATTAGATGAATTAAAGGAAATGTTACACGCAGTAGGAATTTTAATTTGATCTTGCAAGACCAGTCATTTTGACTAGTCTGGTAAATCTAGTGTTAAACCAGGCATTCTTGAACTATGGGTCGCGAGACATTTTAATGTCAAATATAGTGCTTTACTACACAGACAAAGTCGTGGGCAACAGCTAGTGTGTTATAATAGTCAAATAAAACAGAATTTTCTTCTCTCTATTTAACGACGCACTAACTCAAATGTCGCTATATAGAGTCGCTATATACACTACACTACAATACAGAGTATCACTTTTTTTTAAATTAGTAGTCCAGCATATGACCACACTCCGCCTGATGTTAAACTAGAGTGCGGTCCACAAGCATAGACAACTGTTACCACAGACACACAGGCTTGAGGAGACGAATGTGCTCTGTCCAAATTGACAGGGCACACTCCTCCCGTTATCCCGGCTACTAGGTCACTTCACGGGTGTTCCGCTTGAAAGTGGTGATACGTCCCCAAGACAGCATACTGGGGTAATGCCATCATCAGTCTGCCTACCAATCAAATCATTCACTTACATTTTGTTTAAGTTTATATTGTTGCTGAACTGGAATGAGGGGTAGAGGTGTCTCTTCATCCATTGATTGGTTGTTGGTCACCCACTCGCTTTGCTGACGACCTGTTTTGTAACATATATCCAAATATTACATATTACAAAACCCAAAGATGTATGCGACACCTTGTTAGGGCACAATAACTAACTTATATATATTGAGGGTAGTTTCTAAGTTTTTTTTTTTATTTTTTTTTATTATTTAAGAATAATACATATTAAAGGAAATTGTTTTGCTTATAATTTCCGCTACATGAGGTTGATGAAGGGAAATAACCTCCACCAACATATATATATATATTATATATATATATTAAATACATTAAATGATTGCAATTCAATAGTTGAAAGGAGATATTACCCAATGACTAATTATATATGCTAGTGCCATGCGCACGTGATTTTCAAATGGATACAGTTTTTGTAGGTATACAAGCTATAGAAAGGAGATATCTGCATCCCTTTCACACATGCCTCAACTTAGACACAATAAGAATATAGTTATCCCTTTCTAATGATTATTCCTCTCAGTTCAAAGTCCAATCTGTATCCATTTGATTGTTAATATAATTCAAATAAAGAATGTAAATTTACCAGCACAGTCATCGGGACTCCTAACCCTCGAAGGACCGGGACTCGGGCTGTATTTCAATGTCTGAGTGAGGATGTTCTTCTCGGAGCTTCCTGGACTCCTCTTCTTGGAGTTGGGACTTCTCCGAGGACTGACTTTAGCTTGCGCAGACGCACAATTGATATTAGGGTTAACATTTTCAATATTGCATTTTCTTTTTGGTTTTATCTGTAATATGTAATGTTACACTTGTATTCAGAAATAACACTCGAGGGTAGTTTGATGTGATCACCTGATCATTACTTAAATGCATTTTATGCAGTAACTAGCTTTTGCCAGCAGCTTCGCTCGCGTTAAGAAGTATTATTATTAATTAGGTTTAGTTTGTGTGGCTTTACTTTTGTTTTACGTGTGTTAAGTAGTTATCACCATTCCTGTCGTGGGTCATAATTGAAAACTTGCTCCAGTTATTAACCGCATATCTGTCATTTTTTAATTTCAGTTCAATCACACGAAAATCTAATAAGATTTATACAAACTTTCATCCCCTATTTTATCCCCTTAGGGGTGGAATTGATCAAGATCCTTTCTTAGCGGATGCCTATGCCACAACATCTACCTGCATGCCAAATTTCAGCCCGATCCGTCCAGTAGTTTGGGCTGTGCGTTGATAGATCACTAAGTCAATCACCTTTGAGTTTTATATATATATAGATAATAGATAATTATGACAACCATTAGACAGTAATCAAAATAAAATAGTAATATGTTGTATCCCTACTAACATCATAAATGTGAACGCGAGTTTGTTTGTTACGTTTTCACGCAACAACTACTTAATCAATCATCATGAATCTTTGTACACATATTTTTGGAGGTACTACAAGTAACATAGGATACTTTTTATTTAAAAAAAATATATTATTTTTTACTATAGTTTCTAATTGACTATAGTTAGTATGATCTCTGATACTTATTTAATGACTTAAATGCGAGTGAAGCCGCGGGTAAAAGCTAGTATACTTATATATCAAATATTTTAATAAGTAACGATTGAAACTATTATAAATGCGTGTAACAGAACGTAATGACAGCTAGATGACAGTAGACAGTTGCAATGGATTCTTATCATTGGTCAGACATCACGTCAACTATGTTTCAATATATAGTAAGCTTTACCATCTAAGTAAGACGTGGGAAGCCTTCTTTACCTGACTAACTTCATCACAAGGAGAGTCTCCTTCTGAGTTGTCTTGTGACAATATACCGACACCCATTTCTTGCAAGACCTGCAATATTATAATTCATTCATTCGTTTAGTTCAAGTTTTACTTCATTTGAACACCGAGTTCACATTTTATAGTCACAGACTGGGATATGACGAGAAGTAATCACAAAAAGCTTGCTAATCATAGCCTGTACAATATAATGTTAGTATTAGTAGGTACATTCTTGCTTAGCTTTAATACTAGATTTACCAGAGCAATCAAAATGACTGGTCTTGCAAAATCAAATTAAAATTCCTACTGCGTGTAACATTTTCTTTAATTCTTCTAATCTTCTTTAATTTATAACAGAAGAATTAGTTAGTATATATTTGTAACAAATATATATATTGGAAATAGGTATATTTAAGCTGGTAAATCTAGTTTTAAAAATTGTAAATAAAGCTAGTACCCAAGTATGTACACACAATTCAGAAACACTTTTTTTTTCACAAATAACCTTAAATAAAATCTTTCTTATTAGTGTACCATATAATTTTACAATTAATAGTGTATTTCATAAAAAAATACTTCAATAATTAATTAAAACAAAAAAACGATTACTCAGGTAGCGTTATTTCGTTTTATCTGCGTGTCAAATTTCCCTCCAAAACATTTTCTATTGGCAATCATATGTCAGATGCATTATTGTATAATTATTTTAATATTAAGAATCAATATTTTTGGTGAATATACGCGAAAATTAGCTCAGAAACATTAAAACGTGGGTCATTACTGGCGCCAACGAAATAACACAATCAGCAAAAATCTTACCTCTTTATCAGTTTGGCGCCCTGACAACGTCCAGACACTTTTCTTACGTTTTCTAAAATAGAAAAAACAATTCATTTTACAATAATTACATGTTCTTACGCACTAAACTAAGGATTTAAGTTTTACCGCCTATTTTGTGCACGCTGTCAACAAGTTAAATTGGAAAAATATAGCTATTTACCGGCGGTTTTCAGACTCGGGAGATGTTGTCTCACAGGGGGAGCGTTCGCTGTCGATGTTATAATTCATTTCTTTAAAATTAGGGGTGAATTATAGAAGAATAGAAAATTACGTCTTCCCGACCGCGCAGCTGCTCTCCGCATCTGTCATAGATAATAGAATATATCAGTTGAAAAATTTAATTTGTATTGCATGTAAAAATAAACCAAACTATGTATACAATAAAAAATTTTGTGTAATATATTTACTTACTACTAATATTTATTAATATATAAAGTAATACATATATATAGTTCTAAAATTTGTGTATAAATAAAGAGTTCAATGAACTTATCATATTTAATATTTTAAAATTAGCAACACCGTTGTTTGTTTGCAAAATGGCCGTCATAATATACAAACACATAGAAGAAAATTACATTCACGAATCTCATTGGCTGATAATGTGACGTGATCTTTATGCGAATAATTTTAAAAGTCATTCTATTGTTTAACTTCGGTGAGTAATAGTGTGTGTTTAAATTAGTCGGTTAATAGAGAATTTAAACGTTTACACGTGAACGCGAAATGAAAACAACATTCGTACGTCAGTTGTTGATCGTGTCTTTGTTTTGAACAAAAAAAGTCGACGGAATTCAGTGATTTTACATTAAAGTGTTAAAATTATTTGAGTCCATCTTAGTTTTTGTGTTTGATTAAAGAAAATATACGCAAAATGGCCGCGCGTAAGTTGAACACGCTTGAAGATTTAAGCGGTGAGTAACTATCGTTTGTTTTTCGTCCCTTTAAACAAAGCAAAAAATGACGCGTGGTTTTTCGTTCAAGGATAACCACATGCAATCTGTTTGCTGAATTGTTGTTGTTGTGTATTTAAAAAAATAATTCATCATTCGAATTGCGTCTAATTTGTGAACAAAAACATTGTTTTTCGGAAGGTGTCGCTTGTTGACAACAATAGAAATAAAATGTAAACATGGTTATCTGCGCCGATAATTCTTCGAAAACATTTTGAAATTCTAAAGTCACCACTTATGACGCATCTGAAATGGCGTGTTAAAGTTACGACGCAATTATCTAAATTAGGAATTTAATTCTTAATTATTACTAAAAATTAATAACGAAATATTTTAAAGAGAATTTTCTCCCGTTAATAAACAATTAGATCTAATTAAATCAAAAAATTACAGTTAAATATCCTAGATTCTATTTTATTCTATTAAATCATATATACGTTCTTATAGGAATACTGGGACTTGTCTAAATACGATTATACTTAATAATACAATACGCAACAACTGTAATAGTGTCTTGTTCACACTCTATAACACGATAGATTGGTTCCGCGTTATAGGTTAACGCGTTATACGAACCTACTCCGTATAACGCGTTTTGCACAAATTATTCACATTTAACTTTTCTTTTTAAAGAGGGTTTAAATCGAATATTAATTAAAAAAAATTTTTACGAACGATATATGTTCAAAGAAACGTGAAATTAATTATAAATTGAACAAATCTTATAAATTCCACAGTACAGAAATATAACAAAGTGAAATCTCTGCGTTATATGGGGGAAACCATGTTTTTTTAAAAATATTTTTTTAATAATTTCGCTTTACAAGACCAAAATATCAGCTGGATGTTTGGTTACATAGGGGGGCATAGAAATTTTAGAAAGACAAGTGGGGTATGGCACAAAGGTTGGGAAACACTGATCTAGAGTGTATATGGGCAACTCCCGGTCCTCCATCATCTTCAAATGAGAAATTTATAAATTTCAAATTAATATTAAAGATTACAGCAATAAAGTACACAGTTCCTTTACATATCACCATACAAGTGACCTAAAACTGTTTACTTCAAATTATAGACCAAAATCTCATTTAAACAATAGGGGATCTAAAAAAGAGAAATTTTACTCAAGGTTGAATCATATCTGAAATAAACAGGAAATTAACACATTAAATTTTGCGTTCTGAAATTGAATTGTCTACAACAGCGGTTCTCAAACTTGATGGAGTCTTAAAATAAGAAAAACTGGTCTATATGTATTCTTTATCAATAATCAATATGATGTCATGATCAATGTAATATTTACAGTTAGATTCTTCAAACTTCATATTGGAATATTTTCATCTGTAATCTTATAGTCCCTTTAAGTAAAGAAACTTTGTTTAGTATTCACGGAGCACTCACAAAGGCACACTTTGAGAATGGCTGGTCTACAATAAAGTATGACAATTATTCCTTCATGCGAGTTATGTTATGTCAGCAGGATTGGACTAGTATGATAGCCAGAGCGATTTACTTACTCTTGTCAACGGCAATATACAGCAAGTAGTCAGTTGAGTTTAGAATAGGCATGTGGACAGATTTGTAAAATACAGTGGACCTCCGGTAATCCGACAAACATTATGCAGGGCAGTGTATGCATTATAGAGCACTGCCTAAGACCCCCTATAGTCTGGAATTTTTTACAAAAGAGTACCTTGTAATCCGACAAATTACATATGTATCCAATGATAAGATTCTATATGTTATATTGTAATATGTATTCAAAGTCATGTCGGATTACAGGGGGGCCGGATTATCGGGGGTCCATTGTATGCGCCCTTAAGGACAAACAGGTTGCCGACCCCTGCTATAGAGTATAGATCATTTTCAACTATGGGTACAAAAGAACCCATATTATTTGCGTTGCTGTGCAATTATTATGACACTTTATGAGCGTGTCAATTGTTTTGTTGTATGATTCCATATTCAAAATAACATGTTTGTTATGGGTTTACGTTACGTGTGGTTTTTTTAGTGAGTTTGTATTTACGTAAAAATTTTAAGAAGAAAAAAAATAGATTTTAATTGTCTGTTTACAGTTTGCGGGCAACCTTGACAATGATATGATACATTTATATAAATAATTAAAGATAAATGGTAAAAGGCGAGAGATACACTTTATACCAATGATTCTCAATCTTTTTTGATGTGAAACATCTATTGGCGCGGGTATAAACCGGATCGTATATGTACAGTCTATATATACGATAGTAGAGTGTACAGTGTGGCGACGCTTGCCGTGGCGACGAGTTTATTTTATCGAGTTATTTCTGAAATCTATATCATTTAAGAAGTTATCGAATTTTTATTTTTTGTATTTAATATAAATAAATGTTTCTTAAATAAATAGTCATCATTTTCTGTAAAAAAAATTCATAGTATTTAATTTTCTCATTAAGCAATAATTAGTTGCTGTTGTAATCTTGTCTTTTACGCATATGACTTGAATAAACTCGATGTTTCACATCTGCCAGGCGTTCCGTGACGGCTCATATTTTTTTTTAAAGATAAGTTTAATACTGTAAAATAAATAGTCTATGATAGTAATTGTTTTCAGTAAAAGTTTAATAAAAAGTATCCTATGTTACTTGTAGTACCTCCAAAAATATGTGTACAAAGTTTCATGATGATCGGTTAAGTAGTTGTTGCGTGAAACTCACATTCACATTTATAATATTAGTAGGGATATGTGAATGTATGTTATTTTTGCTTAATTATATTAATTAAGCCATATTTTTGTAGTGCAATTAGGAATTGTTATTATTCTTTTTGTGTGAAGTGGTCGCCTTTATTATGCCGGTTATTATTTGTGTAGAGCAGCCATTCTCAAAGTGGTGTTCCGTGGAACCCTAGGGCTAAAATACTGCAAAAAATACCTACCAAAGGAAGATTATAAGGTTACATCTAAATATTCCAACTAAATATTACATTGCAATATGATTATTCATAAATACATATGAATCAGTTTTTTATTTTATATTAAGGCTTTTTCCTTCGCCAAAAAAGGTTTGAGAACCGCTGGTGTAGAAAAAGGACGTTTGTAGAAAAATAGTTACGAATAAGGTCAGCGACACCTAGGTTTGAGAACGATGTGCGTGTGTGAAACCAGTTTCGGGTTATTCGCTGACGTGAGTTTAGAAAAAAAATGATCTCGGTAAAAGATTTAGTATTAGTAACTTTTGGATTAGATGTAGTAAAAAAAAAGCTTCTTTTTTAATTTATTTTTAGTAATTGGGACTTGTAAATACAAATATAAATTTATTAATTAACAATTCGATTTAGCTGCTGTATACTGACATTGTCCACTTACATACTAATGTCATAATAAATCTACTATGACGTAGAAGAATAGCTGCTGTATAGGGGCATTGTCATCCTATTATATGCTTATGGGGGTAAACATAAAATGCCATAGATTATGTCCAAGCTTTTTTATCAGTCAGATATTTATCTAACGTGTAATATGATTGTCTTGAACTGATAAAGAGGGAGGCTACTAATATCATCGGGCAGTGTTAACGCCAGGAGTGTTGTCCATGAAGGTGGAATACTCGTAGTGGCTGTGGTCGGCCTCCTTGCTGTCAGTTTGTCTTTTTCTTAAATCTGCGACGCTTGACACATTTGACAAGGCGAGGACTTTTGCGTCGTGTCCGACCGCGTGAACGTGAAATCCGCTAAATCTAGTTAAAAAACTCTGAACTAACAAGAGTGAAAACCCTGGGATGCGCATCCAACAGTTAAATAACCAAGGAACCGTGAGCTGCGTCGGATCGAGGTGAGTCCAGACCCTTTGATTTGTTCTCGCGTCGTAGACAAAGCTCTCTTGTAGTGAGGAAGGAACGAGGCAACCCACCGCACCGCCATACGAGCCCTACATCGTGAGGGATACCTCCTGGCGGCCACAGGCAGTTTATTATATGACTTTATGCCAATCCCGGTGAAACGACGAATCGTTCTTAACCCGACAGTTGGCGTTACCGGGTAAAATTTACCACGTAGCGCATAAATTCGTAAATATTTATTTTTTTGTTTTTACTGGCGCTTTGTTTTTTAATATGTTTAGTGTTAAATTTTTTGTTCCTTTATAAGCCATGTGCATGAAACATTTTAATTATATTCTATGATTTCATTTAAAAAATAATACTTAATTTACATATTGTTTCGTTAAAAATATAACACAAATATTAGTTTTATTAAAAATACCCCTTTTTTGTAAAAAAAATCATTGTGGTATTTTTTACCCGGTAGCGATAGTCCGTGTTGAATTATGGGACGCCCGTCGAGTTGACGTAATAAAGTTTAGATATTATTGTTATTATACTAGTCTTTGTACACTAAAAGTAGGTGCATGAACGAGGGAAAGTGTGCTGTGACTCGGCACTTCCTTAATCTGAAATAGACATAACGCACTATCGCCGCTCGGACATCGTTAAACTACTATTTTGATCTCGCGATGGCTGGCAAGCCAACATTTAATTGCAAAGGTTTTCACTATCAGTGCGTCTTCAGGGTGGGGCACGGGAAACTCCCACGTTTCAGAAGGATTATATGAAATATCAAAAACAAAAGAAAATCGTTTGCCAGAAGGGTTTTGTACATTTCATATTTAGTGTAGATCTTGTCGCCCTAAATTAGCACATTCAAGACAAGGGAATACTAGCAGGCGACGACAGTGAGGTTTTTTGTAAATGTAGGAGTTTCCCGTGCCTCACACTGGATTTCTAATTGGAATCTTTCTAATCAGTAGAACTTATTAACATAATTGTCATTTGTTTGTGTAGATTCTTCGTTGTTGTATTGAGTATCTCAGAAAGCATATTTTGAAGCTTTTTTACAAAAAAAAAAATAATTAAAATTGTAAATTTTTTAATTCAAACTACACCAAAAGGACCCGGGAATATGATAATTATAGATTTGCTTACATATACATGCAATCCCCTGGCTCCAAATTAGAATACCCTGTGTTATGGGAATGAATCAGCATAGTGGGGGTGAGTGAAACGGTATTTTACAGTGAGACTGAAACCGATAAAAGTTTTATCACCAGTCTAGACGTTCCAGAGTGCTACGGGTGGTTTCCAAGGTCCAGAGTTTGATGCTCCTTGGTGTATTGATTTTCTTGCAGGTTCAAGAGGTTATATTTGTGTGTTGACACATTACGGAGTTGTAAAGTGATTGAAAGTTTGTGTGGTGTAGTGGTTATGTTATATTCATTTATTAGTACAATGGTTTTTTTATATGATAGCCTGGCGTGTAACCACACTCTGCTTGTTGTTAAGCTAAGCTAGAGGTGTCCAATCCCGCGTGTTACGGGATTACGGGTGCGTTATTTACGGGATTGGAAAGAAGCATGCAGACCTTTTCAGTTTTTTGTTTTTTTTTTCGCTATTGTTTCTGTATCCTGTGATAAATAGACAGTGTAATTTGATTGATTGATCTCATGCGAATAGTAAAAATAAATAGGGAGTTATGTTGATTAATTCTGTTGTTATTAAATATTAATATTTTCTATATGCGGGATTGAAAATTCCTAGTCCCGTAAATACCGAGATTGAACACAGGCGGGATTGGAAGCCCTAGTCCAATACTCGTCTCCACTATGCTGGCTTGCGACGTCTAGATTGATCTATACATTTCGAATAAATATTATTTTTGACTGGTTTTAAGACAATTAGAATCTAAATTGACGTACGCAATAGTCGAGTTGTTTAGTGTAAGATAGGGCAGGACACTCGCGCGTGATTTGCAGACAAACATTCTAATACATTTATCGTATGAATTGTTTACGTTTCATATTGTTATAACGAATCACATAGCTTCGCACTGATAGCGTGCTATTAATAAACGCTGGGTGCCTCCCGCACGTCCGCTCCGGCTCAAGGACGGAGGTCAAATGAGCGCTACGTGCAATGACCGCGCGCGCGTTCTTTATTTGAAAATTAGCATCCTCTCCGGTGATGGAATTAGTGTTCGTTTTTGTGTTTGCTTGTTTCCTTTTTTTGTATTTACGCTTTGGATTTCAATTGGAATTGGTGGGACTATGGTCAAATATTAATGCCGGGGATTATATCGACGATTAATATTTATTAACTATATATATATATAGGGGTCATTCAAGTATTACGTAAGCGCTTGAGGGGGGCGGGGGAGTCTTTGCTTTGCTTATTTTTGATGGCATGGTGGGTGGGTGGATGGGGGGTCGATATCGTGATTACGTCAGCAATTATATCAATAAAAAAAAGAATACAAGAAAAATGCATATAGGTACCAATGATTACATAAGCATGGGGGGGAAGAGGTTTGCTTACTTTTGCTGACAAGGCGTGGGGGGGGGGGGTAAATAATTGTAAAAAATCTGCTTACGTAATACTTGAATGGCCCCATATTAACTTGATAACTTGAATTCCTCATTGTTGTAATGAGTATCTCAGAAACCAATTTCGTTTGTAGCTATTTGCAAAAAATGCGAGTTCGTGTGTTTGTATGTTTCGTTTTGGATATTTTTCTATTTTTGTCGTTGAAAATGCGTCAATTGGCGTTTTGCCATATTTGTGTTATTAAATCCCTTTATGTATAAGTTTGGTAGTAATCAATAACAATAGAAATTATTTCATATATTTCATTTCACACTTTAAGTGGGAGGTGGGGGGAGGGGGCATTAAATTTCGTGACGTCACATTTCAAAATATAATATATCCAAGTATTAAAACATTATTTTGTTAATTTTCATACGTATGTTAGATTTGATGTGAACGGAAAAGAAATTTAATAATTTCTATGTGTAAAATAATTATATATTTATTCTTATTTTAATAGTATATGTATGTATTTATGTATATTTTTATTATTCATTGGTATATATTATTATATTTTGCTTTTTTTGCACCCTTAACCCCAATTAAATTCTCAATTTACTACCTAAAGGTTGGTTGCCTGGTAGAGATCACTACTCAGTGATAAGGCCGCCTATTGTTTTTTTTTTTATTTTATTCTCTAATAATGTGTGCAATAAAGAGTTATTATTATTAAAATTGTAAAATATGTGACGTCATACTAGCTAGAGGTGGAGGGGGGGGGGGGGATTATGGAAGGCTCTTTAACACTAGGTTTACGGACGTTTTCTATATACCTACTTCTACTAAAACGAGTCAATTTGACGCATATCTTAGCGATAGGTAATTCACATAGACAAGTTCAGTAATTCAACACTTTTAAAGAAAATAGACTTCAATTTATATTTCCCTCGATCAATGAATAAAAGTCATACAAAGAGATAAAATAAAAATTTAAACAGTTTTTGGTAATTCTCTGATAAAAGTCAAAATGCGTCAAATTGACGCGTCCTGTAAACCTAGTGTTAATAGCGGATTTTCGGTTCCGAATCATCCGATGTGTTGTTCTAAAAATATGTCTAAGAGATATCTGTTGGGTTTATTGACTTGTATTTTTTAATAATCAATGATTAGGATTTTTAATCTTATTGGGTCAATATCGATAGCGCATTGTCTTGGTTTTCGAATGCGTCATTGATAATAAAGCCTTTTGAAATGATTACATTTCTGTAATAAATGTCCTGAAATTTTTACGCTTGCACCTCATCCCTTTGTTGGTGGTGATTCCTGAACCCGTAGAAGCGTCATATTTGTGTAAATTAATAGTTAGTTAGTGTTTTTGTTTTGTATTTGTTTATGTATAGAGTAGCAATTAAAAATCAATTTTTTTTTGTTAATTATTTCATGTACAGGCTATGATTGATGAGTTTCTTGTGGTCTTCTCGTCATACGCCTTTCCGAAGCCATTGTAGAGTCTAACGATGAGCAAGTGCACGTCTTTAATAATAATAATAAATACTTTATTGCTTTAAAACATAATAATAACAATACAACAACAATAGGAAGCAGATTTAGAGCAATTGGCGATCTTATCACTAAAAGTAATTTCTTCCAGATAACCAATTGTCATAGAAGAAGCAGTAAATAGTATTGGGCAATGCAATTTAGATAAATAAAATACAGAAATAAACTAAATACACAATACAAATATTATTCAGAAGGAGATAGGTATAGTGGTTTAAGTTTAAGTCTAAAGATAGGAAGAGATGGTGCAGATTTAACACTAGAACTACGAGCCGGCCAAAATGACCGGATGACTTGTGCGTGTAAAGTATTAAATATAATTCAATAAATTGATTGTAGAATTGTAAATAATAGAATCGTTTACAAAAAATAACGAGTAGGGTTGTATATAAGAATTTTTGAAACCGGTCATATTGACCGGTTAGTAGTTCTAGTGTTAATAGATGAAGCTAAATTATTCCAGAGAAGTATAGACGTATAGCTTCCACAGTAAAGGAATTTGAGTGTCTATAATAAATATATATAATTGATTCTTAAGCTAATATAATAGAGCCTGATATTCAGAGCCTTAAAGCCAGTACCTGTCGGCGATGCAAGTATGTGCAGTGTGTCACGTACGCACTCCGAGCCAATCGAGAGAGATGTCCTTTGTTTCTCATTATTTGGCACGTACGCGGCAATTGGAAGTTTTAAAATAATTTTTTTATTAGGTTTGAGAACCATCGTTCTAATGTTAACGTCATGGTACAGTCATTTATAAATATGTATATGAAATGAAATGAAAATCGTTTATTAGCATAGGCACTAAAGGCGTGCGCTTGCTCATCGTTAATCTCTACAATGATTTCGAAAAGGCTATGACGAGAAGAAGACCACAAGAAACTTGTCAATCATAGCCTGTACATAAAATGTCACATAATTCTCAATAATACATAATTCACAAGAATTAAAATTAGATCAGATCCACGGTGCAACCACACAGGTATCAGCCCACAATAATATGAAAATATATACCTATATATAAATTCATACATCTATTTCTCAGTAGTTGGGGTCGCCAGTAGCACATGTTTTCGAACCTAGTACTAAATAGTAAACCTAGTAAATAAATTTTTTTTTTCAATTTATTTCAATAAACTTCCATAAAAAATGTAATGATAAGTATAATGTAGTAATAAGTAGGTATTGCGAGTTTATTTGCAGATAAACTAGATGCGACATAGACGTCGCCATGCTTATCAGACGAACGCATGTGTGATAGTAAGCATGCGTGTTGGTTTTTAATTATAGCAATGTCACTTCCACGTGTCTCCCTTCCTCCCTCCCTTCCTCTCGTTGCCAAAGTCACCGTGCACGCGTACTGTACAGTGGGCTTATCACGAATTTAGTCTGGCTTTCGAACCGAGCTGTCACAAGTAAAACGGATCCGTCAGCAATCGGGATCATGAATTTTTATTAACGACTAACGAGCACCATCAATCTATCAAATTAACGAAAGTATCTAAAATATTGTAGTTCCTAATCCGCACGCGGTGGCGCTGCTCAAATTTCCATACAAATCGCTTGAAGCGAACTCGGTTCGAAAGCCAGACTAAAATTCGTGATAAGCCCACTGATCTGCAAACGAATCGAATTTAATACAGTTATAATATGTTATAGATTAATTAAAATACTTCTTAAATTATGTAAAAGAAACAAACTATGCACAATGCCAACTTTAAATCGCTTATTAAAATTGTGATTTTGTAAATAAATGTCATTTTATGTTTACCCTTAGGTATACAATAGGATGACAATGCCCCTATACAGCAGCTATTTTTCATCATAGTAGATTATTATGATATTAGTATGTAAGTGGACAATGCCAGTATACAGCAGCTAAATCAAATTGATAATTAATAAATTTATATTTGTATTGACGAGTAAAAGCGCTCTATTGGAGCCCATTTACTAAAAGTAAATATATATTATCCAAAAGAAAGATATTTGATATATAAGTATATGTTTATTGCAAAAAAGAAATTTTACAAGCTAAGTGTACTAGAAGTTAATTTATTTAATTTATAATGAAAAGTATTTTATTTAATTATTTAAATATTCGCTTTTGTTCACTTAATTTGTATAATAAAGAGTTTAATGATCATATTTTTAAAAATCTTCTGAACAAATATTTTATCTCAAAGCAAAATATCTCTTAATTCTACTATTTAACACTAGATTTACCAGCTTAAATATACCTATTTCTACCAAAACCAAAAAAAGTATATATTTGTTACAAATATATATAAAATAATATAAAATTCATAAAACTAATTCTTCTGTTATTAAGAAGATTAGAAGAATTAAAGAAAATGTTACACGCAGTAGGAATTTTAATTTGATATTGCAAGAACAGTCATTTTGACTGGTCTGGTAAATCTTGTGTTAATAATGAATTAATCATTTATAACTTTTCTTCATTATTTTATGTAATGTATGTATTGTGTAGATTTAGTAATTATTTTTCTTTTCATTGCACCAAATATCACCGCTCACATCGACAAAGGTCAGGTTGCAATAAAGAATTTATTTATTATTATAATAAAAATAACAATCCGGAATTCAGATGAAAACTCGCACCGCATCGTCTGGATTTAAATAGAGATGATCAAAGAATGTTATTACTATATAAAAAAAATAGTACGTAGCTTAGACAGACGCGAGATAGTAAGCGTGATCGACCTCATGTCGCTTTTGTTTACAATAATCAACCAATCAAAGCGACGTTGATGTTCGAACGTTCCAAATTTAAATCAGTCTTCGGATAGCGCTCGTGGTGGGCGGACGTGCGCTTTGTTCGATTGTTTTAGAAAATTGTGTGTTCCTTTTTTGAAATTTAATTTGTTAAGTGACGTTGTTATTTTTTTTTAAATTATGATTGAGCCAAAGAATATGTCTGCTGATGATTTAGGTTTGTTTTTTTTTTATTTTAAAGTTACTATCAGTTTGTTTCGGTATTGTATTAGTTATTAATTAATTGTTTTAATTGCTGTTTGGAAGTATTTTTTTGCTTGTAATTTTAAAGTGTATGAGATAGTAGGTTGATTAGTACTGTAGTTTTGTACAGGCTGTGATTGGTGAGTTTTTTGTGATTTCTTCTCGTTTTATGCCTTTCGAAAATCATCGTAGAACCAGTGTATGCGAAATATTATTTTTTTTTAATCTTGATTAATGTCGCAGAACAGGATCCTCTGACAAAATAATTTTGAAATATATCTTATTTCGTTATTAATTTTTTTATTTTTCTGTTAATAAACTATTTTCATTTCACTAAATTTTTGTTGTAGTTTTAGAAATAATAATATATTTATTTGAACAAAATCACACTTATTAAAGATATATTTTAATACTTTTGTTTACATTTTTACACTTCCTCAACTAAAGTCTAAACTTTATTGTACTTACATACAAAAAGCGAAGTTAATGCCACATGGGCATTGTTTGTCAATTAATCTTTTAGAAATAGGTCCAGATCAGAAAACTATGTCCTTTTTTTATGAATTACAATTTATAATTTTGGAATCTTACTAACGTGCTTAGTACCGTATTTTTCACTTCAAAAGTTTAGTTGAATCATCCCTATGTTTTGATGTTGATTTTTGAACAAAACGAATTTTTTATTATTGGACATTTATTTCTTTGGCTTGACCTAGGTTTGGGAAGCATCGGTGAATTTTTTGTGTTTACACTTAAACAATGTTTCCCAAACTATGGGTCGCGAGCGAATATTGAGTGGGCCCTGCCTGTAGAACGACACACCGACCGACCAAGATGTCAAAACTGTAATGGCGAAACATAGGAAACAATTTCATCCTTCCCATTGAATAAGCTTTTCTGATACAGTTATTAAGACAATAAGTAATAAAAAATTGTATTTAAATTTTGTTTGTTATTCGAAAAGTCCTTTTTTTATTCATTGGTAACTGTTACATTTTCTAGAGGTGGGTCCCGAGTTTGGAAACTTGTATTAGGTGGGTTGTAGCCCAGACAACTTTGGGAACCACTGCACTTAAATATATGAATAAAGTATTGTTATTATTGTGAATCTGAAATTGGGGGGACTTTATGTGTTCATTTGTTTGTTAGCAGAATCGTGGGTAGAATTGAATAACGGCAGCGGTCTGGCGGCCGTCGAGAATGAGTACATACGGCTGCTGAGGGAGGCGCAGAGAGAGAGCAGGGACTCCTCCGTGAGGCACTCCAGAGCCTCCAGTGTCAAAGGAAGGTATGTGTATACGAAACAAAATAGACCAATCACACGCTTGAATCATTGTTGTCGTAATATCTGACCAATGATAATAATCCATTGCAACTGTCTACTGTCACCTAGCTGTCATTACGCTCTGTTACAAGCGTTTATAATAATTCAATCGTTACTTATTAAAATATGTGATATATAAATATATGCAACATATTACTATTTAATTTTGATTGCTGTCTAATGCAGTGTTTCCCAAAGTGGGTCCTAATAATTATTAGGTGCAACTTCGCTTGACGTGACCAAAATATAAGGAGGATTAGGATTTTAGGTGGGGCATGGCACAAAAAAAGGTTGGGAAACACTGTTCTAATGGCCGTCTTAATTATTACTGCATATAATGCACTCAAGTAACGATCAGGTGATCACAGATCGAACTACGCTCGAGCGGTTATTTATAAATACGTGCCTTAGAGTAATATAAAAGAAGGGTGTCCTGTCAACCTGGTCGGTGCACTCTCTCATATCGTGTGACCTTCAATTGGACGCCAATGATGTTAAATGTTTTCACAATTATGCCGATGATGAATAAAAGACAATTAGATTTTTGTTTAAGTAGGTCGCAACCCAAATTAATAATGCATGCTTTTGTTTTGTAATTATTTGCGAACGGTTGGTGCAATTTGTTGGGTTAGGTTTTTGTAACTTGATTAGAAGTGTAGTATCTATCCCTTTATCATCTCGAGCATGCCATCCTATCCTATGATTAACATTTCATTTAGTTTATATAATAGTAAGTCCTTGTTATAACATATAGTTAGTTATGTGATTTTGTAGGTAGGTAGGCTTTATAAATAAATAAAAAGAGGTGCCAACCAAAAAAAATTGCTGGATAATAATTATTTTTATTATAAATAATAATTTAAAAGTTTTAATAGAAATTTCCTTATGTATTTTCACTTGGAAATGATTATTGGAGCAGTGAGAAGTGGCAACTTACTGTAAAATCATTATCTGCCCTCTTAACAGTCAAATTTAATATGCAAAATAAAAGTTGTTCGGATGTGGCTACACTATTAGACGAACATCCTCATTTAGCAAAAAAAAAAATCCACTCCGAAGAAAAATATGTTTTTAACACTAGATTTACCAGAGCAGTCAAAATGATTGGTCTTGCAAGATCAAATTAAAATTCCTACTGCGTGTAACATTTTCTTTAATTCTTCTAATCTTCTTTAATTTATAACAGAAGAATTAGTTTTGTGAATTTTGTATTATTATCTTATTATCTATATATATAAAACTCAAAGGTGATTGACTGACATAGTGATCTATCAACGCACAGCCCAAACCACTGGACGGATCCGGCTAAAATTTGGCATGCAGGTAGATATTATGACGTAGGCATCCGCTAAGAAAGGATTTTGATCAATTCTGCCCCCAAGGGGATAAAATAGGGGATGAAAGTTTGTATAAATCTTATTAGATTTTCGACTGATTGAACTGAAATTAAAGATTGGAGTTACTGTGATGAAGACGTTTTTACACACGCTAAACAAAAATAAAGCCGCAAAAACTATACCTAATTAATAATAATACTTCTTAACGGGAGCGAAGCCGCGGGCAACAGCTAGTTTTATATATATTTGTAACAAATATATACTTTTTTGGTTTTGGTAGAAATAGGTATATTTAAGCTGGTAAATCTAGTGTTAAAAGAAAATAAAGTTTTTATCGTTTTTTCTTCTTTTTGGTCATCTTATTATAATTGATTTCTGAAAAATATATTTAATGCCACTGAGGCAGTCGTGAGTCTATGACTTTATTTATTAACTAGCTGTTGCCCGCGGCTTCGCTCCCGTTAAGAAGTATTATTATTAATTACATATAGTTTTTGCGGCTTTATTTTTGTCTAGCGTGTGTAAAAACGTCTTCATCACAGTAACTCCAATCTTTAATTTCAGTTCAATCCGTCGAAAATCTAATAAGATTTATACAAACTTTCATCCCCTATTTTATCCCCTTAGGGGTGGAATTGATCAAAATCCTTTCTTAGCGGATGCCTACGTCATAACATCTACCTGCATGCCAAATTTCAGCCCGATCCGTCCAGTGGTTTGGGCTGTGTGTTGATAGATCACTAAGTCAGTCAGTCAGTCAGTCACCTTTGAGTTTTATATATATATATATAGATTAATTTAGGATATTGGTACTTGGAGTTTATTTTTTTTATAGGCGTGTGGACAGTATTAAAAAAATGATGAAATAATGATTTTAGTGGGAGAAAATGTTTAAAAGTATTGCAATGCATTATTCAATTTTGTAAATTAAAAATTGAGATTATTAAGATTTTCAATAAAATACTGCAATCGGCCATGTTTATTGAAACACGTCATGTCCTTATAAATATGACGGTATAATTTAACACTAGGTTTACGGGACGCGTCAATTTGACGCATTTTGACTTTTATCAGAGAATTACCAAAAACTGTTTAAATTTTTATTTTATCTCTTTGTATGACTTTTATTCATTGATCGAGGGAAATATATATTGAAGTCTATTTTATTTAAAAGTGTTGAATTACTGAACTTGTCTATGTGGTATACCTATCGCTACGATATGCGTCAAATTGACGCGTTTTAGTAGAAGTAGGTATATAGAAAACGTCCGTAAACCTAGTGTTAAAACCGATATTAAAAAACGCAATATTTCAGTAATATACTTAGTTTATTACTGAAATATTGTGTTTTTCGGTAATATTAGACGCGTACCTGCATTATAGAAGGCAATTTCAAAATATGCCTATTCTGATACTTTTCGTAAGGCTTCATTAGTTTGTCGTTAATCCAATTGTGTTATATGCTAACCTACAGCTGAAGTAACTTTATCTCGTGATTTCATCATATAACGTAAGCTTCAGCTATTGAACTCTTTTATCTGTCTCCATTCATGGGGTATCCTTTAGCTCAGGAGTCGGCAACCTATGACCCGTTTGGTAGTTTCAAGTGACCCACTCTAGTTCCGAAAATAAAATATAAGATATACAAACATTTTTTTCTGTTTTCCCAAAAAATTTACGTCACAAGTTCAACATCAGGGGAGCCATTGATATTTTATTCAACTATGTTTGTAAGTATTTTCTTAATAAAATATATCTTATTATTTACTAAAATGCTGTTTTAATACGAAAATATCTCTGACCCAAACGTCTCTTTAATACTCGCATTCGTCAAAAAAGGTTGCCTACCCCTGCTTTAGCTGAACATTTGAAGGGAGTCCGGTGACTTGTATAATAATTAGAGATGTTCCGACTAGTCGGCCACTAGTCGGTAAAAAGCGCCGACTATCCGGCTTCTTACTTTGTGTCTATTTCTCAATAAAATGTATGTGTTACTTCCTTGCAAAGAAAACATATTGATAGCATTTATCAAACAAAATTAGTATCTTAATTAAAAAACAAATCAACATAATATTTAATGTCATAAATTGCAATACTGCGTGATGATATTTGAAACTATCGTCAAACTAGTGAGCTGTAAAACTCAAAAAACTTTCTTTGTTATTTATATTTGTCCACGTGTCAGGAGTGACTGAAATTGCAGCGAATCAGCTGTAAACGAAGCGTCACGGGAATCCCCTAAACCGTAGTCGGCTTGGCTTATTTACAACCGACTGATCGGCTAGTCGGCCAAAGTCATAATCGGCACATCTCTAATAATAATTATTGCTTTTGTTTCAGCCCTAAGTCACCACCTAACAGTCCCAACTTGGAGCCGGCCACTGCTGAAGAGGAGCTGAAAGGAGTCTACATCAACTGCTGGAGGGTAAGTTGTTAACCTTTAACTACTGGTGGATTTAATTTCACGTAAACACTGACGTGGGGGCCTCAGAGACCAATATATGTATGTGCTTGTATTTAAATATCTTTCGGGTTTAGTGTTTAACACTAGATTTACCAGCTTAGATATACCTATTTCTACCAAAACCAAAAAAGTATATATTTGTTACAAATATATATAACATAATATAAAATTCATGAAACTAATTCTTCTGTTATAAATTAAAGAAGATTAGACGAATTAAAGAAAATGTTAGATGCAGTAGGAATTGTAATTTGATCTTGCAAGACCAGTCATTTTGACTGCTCTGGTAAATCTAGTGTTAATATTTAGTTTCAGTGGATGTATTTAGATTAACTAATTTATTTGTACATAATTAACTATAATTTCAAAATTTAGAAAACAATCATAAATCAGCAAGAATAAATAAAATTATTATAAAAAAATCAACTAAATCAACTAATTAGAGTATTTGAATTTTACTTTCTGAAAGCCTGAGAGGTGTTACACTACTGAACTGATGTTGATGGTAGAAGTTATTATTTCACAATATAAGCTAAAACAGCCATTCTCAAAGTGGTGTTCCGCGGAACCCTAGGGCTAAAATACTGCAAAAAATACCTACCAAAGGGAGATTATAAGGTTACATCTAAATATTCCAACTAAATATTACATTGCAATATGATTATTCATAAATACATATGAATCAGTTTTTTATAATTATATTAAGGCTTTTTCCTTCGCCAAAAAAGTTTGAGAACCGCTGAGCTAAGAGATCTTCTTCATCTTCACAGGATGAGTCCAATGATTGGGTATGGGAGTGGAGTAGTCGTCCCGATCAGCTCCCACCAAAGGATTGGAGATTTAAGCATCCTCAAAGCACGGTCAGGGGACCTCCATCAGCCACTTCCTCCATTGAAATCCTGGAACAACCTCAGCAACCTTTGCAGCAGGTGGGCAACCTTATAGCAGTTAATAGTAGCTCATGTTTGATTGTAACACTCGAGTTGTAGAATGAACTGTCTTTGAGACACCTCTGTCACCTTATAGCAGTTAATAGTAGCTCATGTTTATATACCTGGTTGTTTTATATTTCAGAAACATTGTCTCTCCTTCCGACGAAGCTGTTTCTTCAGTCGGGGAGCTATTGCCGCTGTATTGGTCACTAATTTGGTCTCACTGCTCATCGGAGCTGGTCTCGGGTGAGTGTTCAAGTGATTTCTTTGACAGCCACTAGTTGTCGCTGTTGTCTACTTTTTAATATAATCTCTTGTTTTCGTTTTCAGCGTATGGTTGAGCAAACGTGGTATTGTGCCACCTAGACTTATAATCCTTCAGTAAGATGGCGCGAGACGAAGACTGACACACGTCACGTTAATGACGTTGCGCGTCACGTCACGTCACGCACGAGCGTACGTGACGGCGTAATGTTTTTTTTTTCTTTTTGTTTGTATATGAAATGTCGAACATTTAATTTTGTTTTCTTATTCTCTTTGCCTCTAGTGAGATTTGTTTTCTGTTACAACATGTATGCGTTCCAATTGGAACACTAGGACTTGTTATAATGCAATGTGCAGCACCTGTAATAGTGTCTTGTTCACTTCAACATTAGATATCATAATATTAAGTATTGGATGTCATTTGTGGCTTCATTTAGAGCAGAGGTTCCCAAACTTTTTCGACTAACTTTGAAAATCATCCTTACCGCCCCCCTCTATGTCTTCAGCGCCCACAAGGGGGTGTTATCGCCCAAGGGAAAGGCTGATTCAGAGTAAAATGCATGTTTTATATTCGAAATTATTCAATATTAGCTTTTATCTGTCATTAAATAAGCATCAGAGATCATTTCAATAAAAATAAATCAATATGATTCCAAACAGCTGAAACTATAGTCAATTGGAAACTATAGTATCCTATGTTACTTCTAGTACCTCCAAAAATATGTGTACAAAGTTTCATGATGATCGGTTAAGTAAGTAGTTGTTGCGTGAAAACGTAACAAACAAACTCACATTCACATTTATAATATTAGTAGGGATGTACTTTAATATCTTGTAACAAGTTATTATACAGTTGTTATGTCCGCTAGAGGCTTCAGAGAATTCAGTCCGATGACATGATAGGTCTACGATTTGCCTTTTTGATTTCAATTAGAAAAACAACTATGTGTATAATGACAGAATTTTGTGACTTTTTGTACGACATGTAAATGCGGTTATTGATAATAGTAGTTACCTCCCCCTACTTCTTTTCCGGTATATACATATGTGTTATACCTAGATATAGGTACATATATACTAAAGTTCAGTCTTTCTAGTGTTAATACTAGAGATGTGCCGATTATGACTTTGGCCGACTAGCCGATTAGTCGGTTGTAAATAAGCCGACTACGGTTTAGGGGATTCCCGTGGCGCTTCGTTTACAGCTGATTCGCTGCAATTTCAGTCACTACTGACATGTGGACAAATATAAATAACAAAAAAAGTTTTTTGAGTTTTACATCTCACTAGTTTGACGATAGTTTCAAATATCATCACGCAGTATTGCAATATATGTCATTAAATATTATGTTGATTTGTTTTTAATTAAGATACTAATTTTGTTTGTTAAATGTCATCAATATATTTTCTTTACAAGGAAGTAACACATACATTTTATTGAGAAATAGACACAAAGTAAGAAGCCGGACAGTCGGCTTTACCAACTAGTGGCCGACTAATCGGAACATTTCTAGTTAATACTAAAACGTCTCATGTAAATTTGCAAATTGCATTTAATCATGTCTAGTTTGTGGGTTTTTTCTTCCAAAGGTCATTTGGTAGATTTATTATTTATTAAAAACAGACAGACGGAAGGTAATTCAATATTATATATATGTTAGAAAAATAAGGTTTTTATGAATTGAATAAATTTTATTTAAGAATAAAATTCTAAATTATGTTTCTGTTGAGGATTCAAAAATGGCGGGTGACGGAAACAGTTGACTGTCGCGCGTTTTAGTTCTGTGGCGTAGGATTCAATTTATTTTTTTGTTTAATTTTGAATTTTAACAAAGTTTAAAATTAATATATATATGTATAAGGATAATAAAATTGTTTTTAATTATTATTTAATTAAGTATTGTCAATAATAACTTTGATCGAGTCGTGTTTTTGTTTGTTTAATCCAGTGATGCTCAAACGTTGTGCCACGAAATTCTTAACGTGACGCAACATAAAAAAAAGGTTGAGTATCACTGTTTTATATTTTAAGTTGTATCGAAGTATAGTGCATTTTAAGATTTTTATTAAAGGAAAATGTGTTTTTTTTTCTTTTCATACAAACGCTCTGTACCATTTTGTGTGATGGACCAAATATATGTGATTGTAAAACTGCAACCGCTTGTTAGCTTGTAGCCTTTTTATATGAATAAAGTATAATCTGATATTTAAGGGTGGTTTTATTTATTTTATTCAGATGGACGAGGGTGTAACTGAGGGTAGAAAGATATAGCTGTTATTTCTTCATATAATAATCACAGTTTTTTACTGTTTAACCCTTAATAGCCTAGAGTATCAATTTTGATACCAATCTTTTAAACCGAATGTTCACATTACTATTAGTTTTTTTGATAGGTTGGCTGTTCGTATTTTACTGTTGTATAATATTCTTTCCAACGAAATTAAAAAATAAAACAAATGTCATTATTGTTTTATTTTATCTATGATATATTACTTGCGCGGCAAAGTGAACTTTCGTAAATCAGCTACTAAGGGTTAACACTAGATTTACCAGCTTAAATATACCTATTTTTATCAAAACCAAAAAAGTATATATTTGTTACAAATATATCTAAAACAATATAAAATTCATAAAACTAATTCTTCTGTTATAAATTAAAGAAGATTAGATGAATTAAAGAAAATGTTAGTTGCAGTAGGAATTTTAATTTGACCAGTCATTTTGACTGCTCTGGTAAATCTAGTGTTAATTTGAGGTGTACTAAGATTCAATTAATTTTAATTAGGTTAAAGAAATATGCAAATGGCTTCAGATATCTATTAAAGACAATTCTGCCAATGTCAAGTATTGGGGCAGCAGTCTAATTCATTTAAATTATAACCTTTTTTTCTTTTAGAATCTTTTCTTTTCAAATTTTTTCTTTTATTAATGGCCTCAGACGTCTTAAAGACAATTCTGCTAATGTCGAGTATATAGGAGCAATTCAATAAGAAATGTCTAATAAAACCTTTTTTTTTAAGCAGCAGCTTGATAAAATTCTAATTTTCAAGTAAAAAGTGTTATTATTTTTTTATGATTGTACTGGAGATTTTTCTTCGAAACGTTTCTTTTTGACTTTGGTGGTTCACATGTTTTGAAATTTTAATTTCTTGTTTGGATTATTGCTTGAATATTCGACATTGGCATTAGACATCTCAAGTCATTAATAAAAGAAGTATCTTATCTTCACATATACTATGAATATTAAAATTTATTAGCATATAGGTACTAAAGACATCGTTTGACTACAATGGCTTCGGAAAGACCACAAAAAACTCGATTCGAACACAATAAAAAAATCAAATTTTTCAATACTTTTTTACACCAGCAAAAGCTAGAGGCTTTTGTGAAGAGAAAAAAGAATTATAAAATGAAACCATGGTTTTATTTCTTCTCTGAAAAGGATTGTAAAATAGACGCTAATTAAAAAGGCTTGTTATAAAATTAATGAATGAATGAATTATTTCTATTTTAATAACATATAACTAAAGCCAATAACATAACAGATTAATTATAATTTATTTATTTATTAAATATAAAACTATTTAAATTAAATATTATTAACTTTCATATCGTATTTTATAACCTAAAAAATGAACAACGGAACGCAAAGTCATCTGTCAAAATTTGTATAATGGCCGCCAAGCAAAACAACTATTGCACGTTGTATCTTATGTAATAATTGTTATAAATTATTATATGCGGATATAGTTTTTAACGTTAATTAATTTAAAAAATGTCTACAGTCTCGGACTGTTTTTCCATCGGGAGTATAGTTGCTTGCCGGACTTGTTACAATGAGGACGTGGAGGGTGAAGTATTGGCTTTCGACCAGCAAACGAAGATGCTAATTCTAAAATGTGCTCCGTCTAATGGCCATCCGAAGAGAAATGATGTTAATATAGTGAATTTATCATTAGTGAGCGACGTTCAGATTAAAAAGGAAGTGACTTCGCCCCCAGACGCTCCACAATCCTTAAATTTACATAGGCTGAATACCAGAGTCCGAAATGCTATTGAGACGAAACGGCGATTAGTAAGTACTCCTTAACTCAATTCAATAGTTATTTTAAAGGCTAGGGTTTAGCATCGTGTCACATGAATTTTGGACTGCATTAATTTCTAATACAAGTGATTTTATACTAAATAAACATCATTACCACTTCTAAAACTTGAAAATTTTTTGCAAAAACTTTAAAAAACTCTAAATAATGAACAAAATAACAACAAAAAAAATCACTTACGATTTCATAGTATTGTGTATTTCGCTTTAGTTTTACCTAGTGTTTATACCACTATTTAGATATAAAACACTGTAATAAACTAATTTTTCACATAATTTCACTATTTTACACAATTTTTAAAAGAAAATTCATATACGTACCACTTAATAAATTGTATTCAATAACCAATACTATAATAACATAACAATCATATGAAAAATGACAACCCAATGTGACTGAGATGATTGTGTGCATGTTGGTGTGCTTATATACTTAGGTACTAGCTTTATTTACATTTTTAAAGATGCTGTAAATTATCTACTAACATTACTGTACAGGCTATGATTGGGGAGTTTCTTGTAGTCTTCTTCTCGTTATAGCCTTTCCGAAGCCATTGTAGAGTCTAATGATGAGCAAGTATATAGTGTCTATGCTAATAAACTATTTTCATTTAATTTCTGATGACAACCTAGTGTGATTTAGATTGATTGTGTGTTAGGTAGTAGCTTTATTTACATTCATTGTATTACATATTTACCGATGCTGCAAATTACCTACTAACATTATATTGTACTGGCTTGTATTGGCTAGTTTCTTGTGATTCCTTCTCGCCATATACCTTTCTGAAATCATTGTTAAGTTAGAAAGGCCTGTGCAAAATAAGGACTATCTTAAATTTAATGAGGTTTGGTTTCCCATTAGTACGTTAGTTAGTCTTTTAAATCGAAGTTAACTGGTGTATTCACTTCCAGGTGCAAGCGTTATCAGCATGTATTGATCCAGAAGGCCAGCGCCTCTTCCTCGCCATAAGCAGAGTAATCGATGACGTATCATGGAGTGGTCAGAATATATTAGTTTACAATGAAATCACTATCAATCCTCCGTATAAGGTAGGTGTTAACTCACACTCTCTCTGTGGTCCATGTGTGAAACCAATATACTGTAACATGTAGATTTTCAAATGGATACAGTTTTTGTAGGTGTACAGCAAAGGAGATATCTGCATCCCTTTCAGACACGATAAGAATATGGTTATCCCTTTCTAATGATTGTTTCTAACAGTCCAAAGTCCAATCTGTATCCATTTGAAGATAAATAAAATAGTTTATTAATAGAGAATTTTTGAACATAAAAATAGCAAGGTACTGTACTAGGTTCGGAAACCTGTCCTACTGGGTACCCCAAAAGATTGTCGCTTGTATGTTAGTTACCATAGGTACCATGACTTGTTTTGTTTTGTTTTTTGGGTCCACAAACAGGGCTCTACAACTAGACTAGGTCTATCCCTAGGTATCCATCTAGGCCCTAGGTAAATCAGATTGTAGGCCCTATGCATAGTGAACACAGCATACACTAACATTACAAAACTATTTACAATTAAGTAAAAAAATAAAAAATCAAATCAAATAAAAAATAGTTATTCAAATGTCAAAATTGAATTATAGAATTACAATTATAATTGTTTGTGTATTCAAACAGAATAATTTACATTTTCTGTATCATTAATTACTAGTTGCTAGTCTAGATTTTAGAAATAATAGCATATAGTTATATTATATTTGTTATTTCAGGTGGAAAACGTGAAAGGAGATCAAGAATCCAAACCCTTTATCTACATTAAGAAATTTGTGGAGAAGCACTGGAGGGAGCAAACGAAACATCAATAAATAGTATTTTGGTTTCATTGAGACCGGTCTTTCTGTTTTAATGGCCATTCTTGGGATTAAAGGAAATTATTTTGCTTAGAATTCCCGCTACATTAGCCCGATGAAGGAAAATAACCTCCATCAACATTCAGTAACTTGTCTCGACCCGTTTCGCCACTTCACGTATTCTGTGGGTTTATCACGAATTTTAGTCTGGCTTTCGAACCGAGTTCGCTTCAAACGATTTGTATGGAAATTTGTGCAGCGCCACCGCGTGCGTATTTGGAACTACAATATTTTAGATACTTTTTGTTAATTTTCGTTCATTTGATAGATTGCTGGTGCTCGTTAGTCGTTAGTAAAAAATTAATGATCCCGATTGCTAACGGATCCGTTTTACTTGTGACAGCTCGATTCGAAAGCCAGACTAAATTCGTGATAAGCCCAAAGGTGATGCCACGTGAAGTGAAGAAACGCGTCGAGACAAGTTATTGAATGTTGTTGGAGGTTATTTTCCTTCATCGACCTAATGT
This sequence comes from Tineola bisselliella, assembly GCA_028551675.1. Lineage (NCBI taxonomy): Eukaryota > Metazoa > Arthropoda > Insecta > Lepidoptera > Tineidae > Tineola > Tineola bisselliella. Next base: position 8,077 of record JAPWLS010001539.1, on the reverse strand, counting down.
AGCGGGAATTATATGTAAAATAATTTCCTTTAATATGGATTTCTGCAAAGTAACGCCTGAAACAATTAATTATATTCTTGAGATTGACTTTTGTAGCTTAATTAGGGATTTAATATAATGTAAACTCTGTACAGCCACTCTAAATAACGACAATACATAATTATTAAGCAATAAACAGCACTTTGTAAGTTGCTGAAATTAATAAGAACTGCAGCTGTGTGCGTTCTTTATACTTTATTAGTAAATACATATGTGTTATAATAGTCAAATAAAATTGAATATTCTTCTCTCCATATAACGCCGTAACATGTCGCTATATAGAGTTTATACTGTATATATGGTTTTGAGAGTAATAAAAAAATATGAAATAATTGAATGTAGCCCGTAGAAAATAAATTGGGGTTTCAAAATAAAAGTAAAAACCATTTATATAATGTGGAATTATATAAGAATGATCGTACAACGCGTTTTCCTATAACGCGGTACTAATCTACCGTGTTATAGGGGGTCGTAGTATTTATTAGTTTTGATTTGTGAATAAAATTCGATCATGTTTTTTTATTATGTATTTTTTTGTTGATTATATTACTAGCTTTTACTCGCGGCTCGCATTTAAGTCATTAAATAAATATCAGAGATCATTTCAATATAATCAATATGATTCCGAACAACTGAAACTATAGTAAAAAATAATTTGGTTTTTAAATAAAAAGTAACTTCTAGAATGTCCAAAAATATGTGTACAAAGATTCATGATGATCGGTTAAGTAGTTGTTGCGTGAAAACGTAACAAACAAACTCACATTCACATTTATAATATTGGTAGGGGTTGAAGGATTAAAAATCATACAGAAGTCAATCGATAGAGTGAGTTACGTCTGGAATTGTGAAACAGCAGAGACTCCATGTTGGCAAAAATGGAAACAGATCGGCAGTAAGTTAGATAAAAGTTCTTTCCTTGTTAACGACAATCGTATATTTTAAGCTGTAACTAGAACTGTTTAGGTCATTTGACTATATCAGTGCTTCCCAAAGTTGACTGTGTATCTAGAAATGTGTAGAAGGTTTTTAGATATCTTTGGTGGGATGAGGGGGGTATCGAGCGTCTTATTGGTTGTACGTCTTCGCTCTCTTTCTGGCCTGTGGAATAGTCGATCTTGCGTTTCGCTCACGCTCATGTTCCGTTTACACTTGTTATTTGGTCTTAGATTTTTTGTTGTTTTTTAATGAGTTTTCTTTTTACTCACTGTTTTCTTTTTATTTATGTGATAGAAACATAGAAGTTTATAAAAAAAATCTAAGATATTTTCGTTTTTCACAAAAAATAAACAACAATTTTGAACGACAGTGTAATGCTCAAGTTTTCCCCCTCCACGCATTTATTGATGACTATTGATCGTCCTAGAGAAATGGGGGTAAACTCAATATTCGTTCGCGATTCACAGTTTGGGAATCTCTGCTTCACACAATAGTGACAGCCAAGTGGCCTATACAGTTCTGTTTGCAGCCAACTCATGTTTACTGTACTGTGAATAATTGTCAAGGATTATTATTTCTACCTGTTTTATTTATATTTAAAAGAAAGTTATAAAATTTACTTGTAAAAGAAACCTGTGTTTTATTTTTTTTTTTTGGACTCATCGGTTCATTTCATTATCACATTGACAGTAAAATTTTAACACAAGGAAAAATATGGACAGAAAAACCATTAGCATAAATTAGTGGTGGAAAAATCGATCTTTAAAATGGTATATTATATGAAGATAAATGAAAAAAAAAAACTTATTCTAAAATTAGGTTCAGAGTTTGAATTTTTGCACAAACCTAATATAATGAATTTTTCTTCTTTTATTAATGGCTTCAGATGTCTATTAAAGACAATTCTGTCAATGTCGAGTATTCGAGTTATAACCCAATAAGAAATTATAAAATCTTAATTCACACGTAAACCCTCATGTCAAAAAAAAAAATTATCAATGAATTTTTCATATCTCTAAATTGCATTACGATTCCCCCACCCTGGCTCTGTCCTGTAAGGTACCTAATCAAGCCTAAAAAACTTAATTATTTAGGTACTAACTACAATACTTAATATCCGTGACAAAGTTCATACTCGACAGTCGTCAGTCGACACAAACAAAATGAACCGGGGTAAGACCACGGGTATAGTTTGCTAGATACATATTATTTTAGACTGCTGCTCCACCCTGAGCCCATGGCTTTGCATTCTCCATTCAATGGCGCTTTTGAGAGACAGCATTGGTATCTGGAACCATCAGAGGATGGATTGTCAAGTCAATTTGTTAAACTGGTTCTTAAAATTATAAAACCTTCCTAAAATAAAGATTTTATTCTTTCAACCCAAACTAACATCCTTTTCATAGAAAACTAACCGTTAAGTCAATATGAGTTTTACACCTCTCGTTTCGGTTTAGTATCTACCTAATAAACAAACAATTTCTTATTGGATTGTCATTAGAATGCTAGACACTGACAGAATTGTCTTCATTCGACATCTAAGGCTTTTTATAAAAAATAAAACAAACAATCTTGTATACATACATATAGCATTTATTAAACAACTTACTACTAAATAAATAGAAACGTGATAACATCAAATTTCAGAACAACGACAAGCATATGACTCGTGCAAAAATTTCACTGTTCTAAATTATACAATGCTCTAGGTCAAGGGTCGGCAACCTATGACATTTTATAGTTTCAAGTGACCCAATTTAGTTCCGAAAATTACTTATAAATGTGAGCAAATATTTTCAAAAATGTTAACTATTGAAAATTCAGATGCTTGTGTTCGACTTAAAACGACTAACTATAAACCAGACTCGACTAAATTAACGTCACAAGTTCAACATCAGGGGAGCCATTGATATTTTATTCAACTATGTTTGTAAGTAGTTTCTTAATAAAATATATCTTATTATTTACTAAAATGCTGTTTTAATACGAAAATATCTCTGACCCGAACGTCTCTTTAATACTCGCATTTTGGTTAATTTTGACCCGCGGCCAAAAAAGGTTGCCGACCCCTGGATTAAATCATTACTACTTCCAACTACCTACATTATTAAAATAATCAACTACCCTCAAAAGTGGAACAATTCTAAATTTTTATTAGCAAACCCCTACTACATATAAACTTAGAATAATAATTTTAATTCACCAATTTAGTAACATAATTACTCGGAAACAAGCCTGTAGTCCCACGAAGTTCACCTGCACACACAAAATTCACTTTAATACCTGACTGTTCTAGGAGACTTGACTGTAGTAGCCAGGGGGGCTACTCAGGCGCACTTCGGACGAAAATACGGACGTTTCCTACTCGGGAACCCTTACGTAATCATTCACGAAATTACGGATTTGACAGCGACGTCACGATGGATAGGCCACACAATGCTCATTTTACGGACATTTGACAGGACTTTTTACGAGCTTATGTGTCAAAATTCACATGCACACATAAAATTCACTTTAATACCTGACTGTTCTAGGAGACTTGACTGTAGTAGCCAGGTACAAAGAGCAACACAAGCCTCGTCAACCTGAACGGAGCACATTCATCTCCTGGAACCTACACAATGGAGGCAACTTAACATTGGACAAGTGTTGTATTTGACAGTTACCTTGCCACCAAGCCGGATCCTGGCTGCGATCAGTGACAGCTATAATATCATCTTTCTCGAAGTTCAGCTCGTCTGGATTCTGCGCGGTGTACGAATAGAGTGCGATCACCTGCAAATAATTCGTATAAGATGCAGTTTTACTTTGGGAATCAGACAATTTTTGTATTGTATAATATTGTGCTCACTTTGGTATATTGAAATTAATTGTTAAACCATGTATATGATAATGTTTAAATAAATAAATAGAACCTTTGTTTAATAAGGCTGTATTTTTAGCAGCTGGACATATATCTAGACTGATTTTAAAATAGAGTATGGTCAAAGATCACTATGCGAGATGTATATACTTTCAGCATATCTCCATACCAGCGGTTCTCGAACTTTTTTGGCGAAGGAAAAAGCCTTAATATAATTATAAAAAACTGATTTATATGTATTTATGAATAATCATATTGCAATGTAATATTTAGATGTAACCTTATAATCTCCCTTTGGTAGGTATTTTTTGCAGTATTTTAGCCCTAGGGTTCCGCGGAACACACTTTGAGAATGGCAGCTCCATACCATCATCAGTCTGTCTGGCAAAATAAATACCAAAGTTTCCCAACCTTATCGATAACAGTTTCAGTTTGAATCGGATCAATTTTTGTTGACAAAACCGGCGTAGTCCTGCCAGAAGTACGACCAGAAGTCTGCAACACCTGGAATATGTAATACATAAAATTGGGATGATGTATTTAGCTGTAATTACATTACAAGTGTACCTTGACATAACTTGCTGGAAACCACCCGATCTGTCTATTTCTCCCCTTGGCCTGTAACTCGCCCTCCCACCAGCCATTCTCTGCCTTCTTCCTCACAACTAACAGCTGACCTTTCTGAAGTGAAAGTTGCTCAGGGCTGAAAAATTACACAAGCAGAAGTTCATTCTACAACTCGAGTCTAACAATCAAACATGAGCTACTATTAACTGCTATAAGGTAACAGCGATACCTGGTAGCCGTGAACGTAGCTAGTGCTTGAACCACTTCATTCTTCCGTCTCCCTGTAACGGAGTCCCTTCCGGAGTCTCTCCGGGTGACCGAGGAAGGTCTGGTTCCATTACCAAATGACTCCGTGATGGCAGCCACCTCCGAAGACACAGGAGTTGAGATCTTCTGCTCCTACAAATGAGGAAAAGACTTTCTTATTTGCTAGACTCTATATTTAATATTGAAATCTACCCACAAAAAAAATTTTTTTTTGTCTTGGCTTTAGTTGAGGACCCCAAGACTGTACGAATAACGAAAAGGTTAGAGTTAGCTCTATATTAGTAGACGGCCGCTACTGCCCGTTATAGCTTGTCTTTTTTAAAGAAAATTGGCACAATGTAGAAAAAAAATTTTTACATTTAGTAATTCCTTTGGATCCTCAACTAAAGCGTTACTCAGGTTTCTGCCTTAATAGTAAGTCACTGACCTGTATAGGAGATGTAACAGAGTTGACGATCGGCTCAGATGTTTCAGTCGGTGACATAGCAGCTGCTGAGGGACTGACGACAGCAGCTTCCGTCGTACCCGCTGACGTCTCCTTCGTAACATAGTTCGAAGGGAAGATTCCAGATCTGCAATATACCAAACATCATCATCTTGTATTATTGAGGATTATGAGACTTATGAATTGTTATTTACTTTTTTTTTCTGAACGAAAATTCAGTTTTTTTTTGTTAATTATTTTATGTACAGGCTATATGATTGGCGAGTTTCTTGTGGTCTCCGAAGCCATTGTAGAGGTTAACGATGAGCAAGCGCACGCCTTTAGTGCCTATGCTAATAAACTATTTTCATTTCATTTCATTTCAAAATAAATCACTTGTGTAGTAATCAATTAAAAATCGATTACTACTAAGTTAGCTTAGATGCACGTATTATATTTATTAGGTGCTAACTAACTATGAGCCCGAAGAACAAATGCGAAACTGAACACATTCTAACATATGTTAAATACCTTAAGAGAAATGGAAGAAGGAATACGTTTATTCTCTTGTTATTATAAATATGGTCCTTCGCGCCGGATTTTATTAGAACACTTTAATTTTATATAAGTGACAATTATATCAAACTATTGCGCACTTACTATATGACCATAAGTTATGTTATGTCAACAGACGTATTTGTATTTAAGATCATTAGTTTGAAACCTCTTACGTTAATGGATGCCGACATCATAACACCTTCGATAATAACAATAAAGTATAATGATTAATGTAACATTAGAACAATGACAATAGCAGTTAAATGTAATAGTGTTCGCCTTTGTATTATTTTAGTATATACAGTAATACCCCGCTTAACGCGACCCCGTTATGCGCGGTATCACTATTCAAATTTCGCGCTCAATTGCCCCGCATTACGCGAAAGAGTGCGTATAAACATAATGTAGTCATCAACTTCTCTATGGTCGCGGGAATTTCAGTTAACGCGATTTTTTCGGAACGTATCCCTCGCGTAAAGCGGGGCATTACTGTAAGCTGGATCAAAATAAACAAGTTCAATGAACGTCACGACCTATAGACAACTATAACACTATTCTTCTATATACAAATGTTGCCAAGCTAAAAATTCACAGCAATACCATCGTCTCTTACCTATTCCCAATCTGTCCAGTCCACCAATCCCCGTCACGCCGTATAACCTCAATCCTTTCGCCGGCATCAAATATTAAATCACCCGGCTCGGTGGAATTATAGGGGTAAGTCGCCACGTAAAAATCACCCCCTTCTGTATGGAATAAAAATATATAAATGTACAACCTAGTATGACTGAGATGATTGTATATATGTTGGTGGGCTTATATACTTAGATACTAGCAGATAGCAGAGAATAGCAGAATATAAATAAACCAGATTCCAGGAACACGAATTTAATAATGGCAACAAACAAAATACAGGGGAATTCCCAACAAGTATCGAACATTGTTTGAAACTTATTTTTTGCCTTAGGGCTTTTGGTTACCGAGCTACTTCACTGGGTACTAGCTTTATTTACATTCATTGTATTACATACTAGCTGTTGCCCGCAACTACGTCTGCGTAATAATGAATGAAATAAATCTAATAAGATTTATACAAACTTTCATCCCCTATTTTATCCCCTTAGGGGTGGAATTGATCAAAATCCTTTCTTAGCGGATGCCTACGTCATAACATCTACCTGCATGCCAAATTTCAGCCCGATCCGTCCAGTGGTTTGGGCTGTGCGTTGATAGATCACTAAGTCAGTCAGTCAGTCACCTTTGAGTTTTATATATATATATATAGATTTAAAGCTAAACCTACTAATACTAACATTATATTGAACAGGCTATGTGATTGGCGAGTTTCTTATGATTACTTCTCGTCATATGTCTTTCCGAAACATTTTTCATTTTATGTTTAATATTTTTATACTACTAACTTACATGACTACAGAAAAATACCATCACAATTACACTTTCCATTCGTAATAACAACTAAAACTACCCACCCACAATAGGAACGGCCCCGCCCACATCCATCGGGATTTCCGCCTCAGGTACTTCCGCTATCCCTGTCAAAATTACAACTCGAGTATTACAATGCTTTATGAATTAACTGATCGTTCCCTATTTATTCGCATACAAAACAGGCGACACCTATTAAAGGAACGGGAAAAATGTAGACTATGTTTAGTGGAACTAAACTGTGACCCAAAATTATATGATTTAAAACCATTACATTGTTATACTAAATAATAATAATTATAAATATTGTATTTATTTATACAGGGTAATTAAAATAAAATAAATAAATTCTTTATTGCAAAAAAATAGTAATATTTTTTCACATAGACGAGCTTTATTTACCAGCTAACCTTTGTCAGTGTGAGCGGTGATATTTGGTGCAATGAAAAGAAAAATAATAACTAACCATCTCCGCATCTCCAGCCGGGCTCAGCATCAGTGCGAGGTGCCACGGCATCACTTACCTGCGACAATAATATTAGGACTAGTGTATTTGTGTATATATATATGGTATATAAGCGATAGAAAGAGATATCTATCTGCGTCCCTTTCACACATGCCTCAATTTCGGCACGATAAGAATATAGTTATCCCTTTCCAATCCATTTGAAGATTGTCGATTGTACTTAAAACTCTGCCACGCCCACCAATACGCCACTAATGTGTCCATGTTTTAAGTGAATTTTGGGACATCTTAAAGTTATAACACATAAATAAATACTAAAATTGAGAATTTAAAAATTATCCCATTAATAACGAATCTCACTTACCAGATCACCTGGTTGTAATGTCAGCTCATCATTGGTCCTCGCCGTGAACTCATAGACGCATCTCCAACGAGGCGTCGAACTGACTGACTCGGCAACTACAAAACCCATAACATAAACATGCCAATCTATATATAGAACACTTTA
>JAPWLS010001489.1:0-49942 GCA_028551675.1 Tineola bisselliella | reverse complement strand
CAATAAGAAGCCGTATAAATTAATTAGTAAATTTATTATTATTGTTTTAATAAAAGTATTATACTAATATTGTAAAGAGGATTTGTATATTTGTATGTTTGTAACGAATTGGCTCAAAAACTAGTGGACCGATTTCAAAAATTAATTCACCATTTCACTACTACGTTATCACTGATCAATATAGGCTAAAACACAGGAAAAAAAATTACGATCCTTACTACAATAATGTAACGCAAGGTTGCCAAAAATTGCCACAAAATATCTTTCATCGCATGCGCTGCGAAAACTATTGATGATAAAACAAAAAAATGATCTACAATATTAAAGAACATATCAATATCTACAAAAAATGTCGCGATAACATATGTCTAACTATTGTACCTTATCTTTATTACTGTGCGAACGAAGTCGCTGGCAACAGCTAGTTTATTATAATAAAATTAGAACTAGATTATCAAAATCCTTTCTTAGTAAATATATGCGTCCGTTTTTTATAATATGATAGTAAAAGTTTTATATATATAGATTAGTAAATATATGCGGTTTTTTATAATATGATTAAAATAAAATCGGTTTTGTTTCTCCCATTTAACGACGTCGAGTGTCGCTATATAGAGTTTACGTTGCATAACACAATTTTAAATTGTCCAATCGCCGTTCAATAGAACAAAGGGCTTGTAATGAAAGCGTAATCAGCCGTTAAAAACTGCAGTCTCCCGTTTCTTTCACACAACATACAAAACTACTATCTCTGTCCTTTTCTAACTTTATTACTGCATTGCCCTATTTACTGCATCTTTGTTCTCGGATAAAGAGCTTGATTGTTTATTTTTTTACTTTATTAAAGTTACTTTGATGGAGAGTTACATTTTACCAAAAAAAAATATTGTCAACAGTTCGTTCGAGCTATGTTCATCTACTTCTTTTATTGATGGCTTCAGATGTCTATTAAATACGATTCTGCCAATGTTGAGTATTAGAACAGCCCAATAGGAAATTATAAAATTTTGATTCACACGGAAAGCCAAAAAGCCGTTATTGTTCCTTCGGGCTATGTTGGCAGGGACCGTCGACATGACCCTTTGAAATATTACGTCTCTCGAGTGTTAATTTAGACCGCGTTCTTACATGCGGGTCAGATCAAAAGGACAAATAGATTTGTACTGGTAATATAAACAACACTATACTAACTAACTAACAATACTAACTATCTTCAACTAACTAACTAACTAAGCAGTATTTTATGTTTGTGATTTTTTTTCTCTCCCCTTTTCCTTACTTGGTTCTACTTGTCTACTCATCTAATTGGTTCTTGTTTTTTATTTATATATATTTTTGTAATTTTATTAGAAGTGTAGTATATATCCCTTTATCACCTCGAGCATGCCGTTCTATCCTGTAATTAAAATTTCATTTAGTTTGTATAATAGTAATCCTTTTCATAATATATAGTCATATTTTGTACTACCGTAATTACAGTTTTAACTAGTACGGAGTACATTATGTTTAGCATTAAGTTAGCCGCAGTGTTTTGTTATTACGTTTCTTTAAATATTGTTTAATACTTTATAGTGTTTATATAAAGCTATCTTAAATATTATATTATTGTAATAGGCTAAGTGTAAATAAATGAATAAATAAATAAAATAAATAAAAATAAAATAATGCAATTTTGTAGGTAGGTTTTATAAATAAATAAATAAACACTATGCCGACCACATATCTAGTCCAATCCATACATAAACCTCACTTGGTATATTATCACGAGTTTTAGTCTGGCTTTCGAACCAAGTTCGCTTCAAGCGATTTGTATGGAAATTTGAGCAGCGCCACCGCGTGCGGATTTGGAACTACAATATTTTAGATACTTTTTATTAATTTTCGAACGTCTCGATCTGTCGTTCATTTGATAGATTGCTGGTGCTCGTTAGTCGTTAGTAAAAATTCATGATCCCAATTGCTAACGGATCCGTTTTACTTGTGACAGCTCGATTCGAAAGCCAGACTAAATTCGTGATAAGCCCACAGAAGTACTGCCCATTATCCCAAGGTCAATAGTCAATTATATAGGAAATACAATTACTAGGTTATTTTATTTCTATTATTGATTGTAACGGCACGTGTCTGGACGAAGGACAGAACGTGCTGAAACGCTATGTAACATCACGTATCTGGACCACGCACAGAATATGCTGAAACGCTATGTAACATCACGTACCTGGACCACGCCAGAATATGCTGAGACACTACATTCTACCACGTCACTCGACGTATATATAAACACGCTCCTCGAGTTCACAACAGTTCACAAGTCAGTTCACTTCAGTTAGCTCACTCCAATCAACACTCCACAATGTAACCAATAAATAATATTTACATCTCAACACTCTTTGGCTCTGATTCCTGTACTACCCAAGAAAAGACCTTTTAACATTGATGAAGAGAAACAGGGTTTTTATTAGCGGTGTATTGTAACATGGCGTAGTAGTTAAAGCGCCAGTCTTTTATGCAGAAGCCCCGGGTTCGAATCCCGGTTGAAACAATTTTTTTAATATATTTATTAATTATAAATCATGATATTATTATTGTTCTCAAGAAAAAGTGGTAAAAAAACTAAAATATTTAATAAAAAATTTTGAGAAATAAAATGTAATAAGCGCCATCTAGTGTCAATCTTCAACCTCAGTTAAGTGTAGAACTAACAAAAACGTTTAAATTTCTAATAGACACGCAAGCCTGTTAAAGTTATACACTACTTAACTTAATAGACGTAACTTACGAGTAATTTTATTAGCTTTTTAAATAAATTGTTATACTTTTAAAAACTTTATTATATGTTCTTAGAGGCGCGCACGCATGTTATATTCGATGAGTTTTAACACTAATACACTTTAAATATACATACTATTTAGAGCAGCCATTATCAAAGTGGTGTTCCGCGGAACCCTAGGGCTAAATACTGCAAAAAATACCTATCAAAGGGAGATTATAATAAGGTTACATCTAAATATTCCAACTAAATATTACATTGCAATATGATTATTCATAAATACATATAAATCAGTTTTTTATAATTATATTAAGGCTTTTTCCTTCGCCAAAAAAGTTTGAGAGCCGCTGATTTAGAGAATTCGAGTTCAATTTTTTTTATTAGTTCATTGGTATATCATATTTTTTTTATTAAAGCAGTTTCTTGTGGTCTTCTTCTCGCCATATGCCTTTCCGAAGTCATGGTAGAGTCTAACGATGAGCAAGCGCACGCCTTCAGTGCCTATGCTAATAAACGATTTTTATTTCATTAAAAATTCACCTCATACACATTGTAAGGTTATGAGATCCCATTTAGAGCATGGATACATTCTTACAACGCAATGTCATCAACACATACATCTGATTTAAATTTATGGACTCACTTGATTCATTGCCTTCTTTTTAAGCTTGTGGTACTCAAAGTTTTTTTTTGTTATTTTTTTAAAATATATTATACTAGCTTTTACCCGCGGCTTCGCTCGCATTTAAGTCATTAAATAAGTATCAGAGATCATTTCAATATAAATAAATTAATATGATAGCTATATTTTCTTGCTTGGTTGGGATTACCAATTTAAAAAAAATACTACGCACATACAATGATGTTTCAAAATCTAATTTTTTTTTTAAATAAAAAGTACCCTATGTTACTTTCATGACGATCGGTTAAGTAGGTAGTTGTTGCGTGAAAACGTAACAAACAAACTCACATTCACATTTATAATATTAGTAGGGAGTAGGGATATTGACTTTTCCGAGATACTTTAAAAACTAATTTATTTCTTAAATGTTGAGAACCATTGCCTTAATCTTAAGCTAACGTGTCACAGAAAATTAATCCGTATTGTAACTATGTACTAGAATCCCATTAACCAACACTGCTTTTAGAATAAATATTTTGAAATCTCTTTAAAAACTTTCACGCTTTAGAATATTAAGGCAAGCAGTGAAGCGTACAAGCGTACAAAAACCTTAGCACATGGTTCTGGGGGGCTACTCAGGCGCACTTCGGACGAAAATACGGACGTTTCCTACTCAAGAACACTTACGTAATCATTTACGAAATTACGGATTTGACAGCGACGTCACGACGGATAGGCCACACAATGCTTATTTTACGGATATTTGACAGGAATTTTTATGGGCTTATATGTCAAAATTCACGTAAGCTACAGAGGTGACGGTCGTATCACGAAACTTCGGATATGCTTGAGTAGCCTCCCTGGTCCTATGACAGGCTACTATAAAAAAATAACGTATTGGTTCCTTTAACAAGACAATCTCAGTCTCTCGTCCTTAATTCCCTGATTGATTATTCACTAACAATTTCTTCTTAGCGATAGTTTATTTTTAAAATCACCTCGTCAATCATAATGTGTCAAAAGCGTTGATTAGAAAATAGAAAAAGAGTTATTTGTTGAGTCAATAACTGTAGCTGATTTGGTGGACTGAGTGTTTTCATTTTTAAATTAAATAATTTGCATTTACAGAAAATATGAAATGTCTTTATTGCTCACAATTATAATAATTAAGATATCAATACAATTCAGTGTTAATGTGAGAACCAATCAGGGCACAGCAATATAATTATACAAGAGAGTTGCTTTTTAACATCAGGGTTTACGTGTGAATTAAAATTTTATAATTTCTTATTGGGCTGTTCTAATACTCGACATTGGCAGAATTGTCTTTAATAGATATCTGTGGGCTTATCACGAATTTAGTCTGGCTTTCGAATCGAGCTGTCACAAGTAAAACGGATCCATTAGCAATCGGGATCATGAATTTTTACTAACGACTAACGAGCACCAGCAATCTATCAAATGAACGAAAGATCGAGACGTTCGAAAATTAACAAAAAGTATCTAAAATGTTGTAGTTCCAAATCCGCACGCGGTGGCGCTGCTCAAATTTCCATACAAATCGCTTGAAGCGAACTCGTTTCGAAAGCCAGACTAAAATTCGTGATAAGCACACGGAGGTCATTAATAAAAGAAAATAAAATTACAAATTTTATAATTTCCATTAATTATTTAGTTTTATTTACTGTTTCGAATCAACATCAAACAAAACAAAAAAAAAACATAATTCAGCATAGTAACGAAAATAAATTCGTTTTTGTTTTATTCGACTAATTTCTTCATCTATAAAATCATCAGAATTATATCTTCAGATTAAATTGAAAAACTGCATTTGGTTCCGTCAATTAGAGCGTCTGGAAAATTCCCAGAAATCAGCCCAGAGGTTTGGCTTGAAAATTGATGTCCAAGATGGACTCACATAATAAATGGAGTGTTCATATTTTATTATTACAACTAGCTGATGCCCGCAACTACGTCTGCGTAATAATGAATGAAATAAATCTAATAAGATTTATACAAACTTTCATCCCCTATTTTATCCCCTTAGGGGTGGAATTGATCAAAATCCTTTCTTAGCGGATGCCTACGTCATAACATCTACCTGCATGCCAAATTTCAGCCCGATCCGTCCAGTGGTTCGGGCTGTGCGTTGATAGATCACTAAGTCAGTCAGTCAGTCAGTCACCTTTGAGTTTTATATATATAGATAATATTAGTAAAAAAAAATTGGTTAAAATTACATCGCACAAAACAAAATGCCTTCCACAAAAGAAATAGAAAAGAAAAGGCGTGAAGAATAAACAAAAATTCTAGTGAAAGCACATTTATTAAAAAGAACAAATATTTAGTACCACGAAGAAGACTAGTCAAACTTGTGCGCCTACGCACCTCTATAACTTTTCAACACGCAACCAATTCTAACCATTACTACTTACGCAATAAAGCCTACAACTCTATGAGAGCTAAAGTAGTTAAAGATCATCTCTATATGTATACGAATTTGATATTTATAGCTTAAGATATAAAGAGGAGAATCGTGTGTAGTAGTTCGTAACTGACCTACGACTAAAGATTGCAAACCGGAATGATTCTAATATGAATGAATTTTACCTAATGATAAGTTAGATAGAATAACGTGTCCTCATAATCTTCTGGATTGGTAATACACTCTTCTGTCACTTCACTCAACACTCTTCTACGGTTATTAGTAGCAAGAAAACATATAGAACTTAAAAGACTATATTTATGACAACCTAGTGTGACTAAGATGATTGTGTGTATGTTGGTGTGCTTATATACTTGGGTACTAGCTTTATTTACATTAATTTATGATAACCTATAATATAATACAGTGCAACCTTGATATGACGATACTGAAGGGAATCAGAAAATAATTCGTTATATCAAGTAATTTGTTACAATGAGGTTAGGTTGGTCTACGATTCGTTTTAACAAGGTTTAAAAAAATATCAATCACAGTTTTACGCAGTTACTAATCTGCTTTGCCTGTTATAGCGAACGATTCTGCTAAATAGAGGTTTCTTTTTATATTTTGCAGAGACTGAAAATTCATTATAAAAAATGTTTTTAACAAATGTATTCGTAATGTAAAGGTATATTTTACATTAGCTCTTACGGGCAGTTCTAGGGGATTTCTAAAAATGCGTTAAATCGAAGAAATCGTTATATTGAGGGTCGTTACCACTGGCGGCTCGTCCTAAATAAGCGCTGGTGCAGTGCACTCCCACGAAAATTACAGAACTTATATTACGGCGTAGATATAGGTAATATAATATACTATTGTATAGGCATAGTAGAATAGAATGAATGTAATGTAAGGATAGTATGTATTATGAAGAAATATAGATTACTTCTGTAATTTTCGTGGGAGTGCACTGTACCAGCGCTCTTTAGGACGAGCCGCCTCTGGTCGTTACATTAAGGTTAGGTACTCTATATAACTATACGTATTTATTCAACTGACAATCAAACCCGAGATAACTGTATAAATGTTATTATTATTTAAACAATAATAATTAAAATTGTTTATGTTTCTCTTCTTTGTTGAAACAGCTTCAAAATATAATCCTTCATCTCATGAAAATGGTTTCTGAGATACGAAGAATCTACACAAACAAACTATGCACAATAACAACTTTAAATCGCTTTTGTGATTGTGATTGTAATTTTGTAAATCAATAGAACCTGGTGATTTGTTATACCTACAACAGCTTTCTTAGTATAGTAAACTTAATGTCTGTTTACCCCAATTATTGATGGTGTCGTAAATATACAGTGTTAGGGATAACAATGAAGAACTCCCATAATTACGCACCATTTTAACGTTAAAATGTACAATTTGTTTCATGTCAATGCACTCGACAAACACGTGTAGGCTTTTAATTTGATTAGTGATGTGTTTTATCGATACATTTATTACTCGATAATATATCACAACACTAACATATAACACTCCTTTATTTCAAATTTTGAATTTAAAAAATATTAATATTATTAGTAAGAGATATATTTTATCGATATTTTTGCTATCGATAACGATGTTTGTACATCACTAAACACTTAGACCAATTTACAATAAGACATTGTTTCAACTGTAAACAGGCTCTTTCTCACGCAAAAAAAAAACTTTTCATAAATTTTGTTGCTTTACAAAAAAAATAATATACGAAAGTGCATATTAGATGCATAATTTGCAATAGATACTTTTTTAGAATTTACATAGAAATAACAATGGGACCAAAAGACTGCTATATGTTTTACATATTTATGCAAAAAGACACAAATTCTTTTTAAACGCAGTCTTTAGACCGGCGTGAACTTAAAAATCAGAGAAAATGACCGGTGCAGTCTTTTTAATGTTTACTAATAACACAAAGTCGCTCCTTATGAGGCATAAATATTAATTTGAACCCCCTTTTGCCTTCCAATAATGATTTCAAATTGACCATTACAAAAGGGGTTATTCGGAATGGACCACCGACGCGTTTACACATACCATGATCTTGTTTAGTTTGGGATAAATTTTAGAGGATGCAAGTCTTGAATATCGTCGGGTTCTATTATTTAACCTTTAACTACTGAGGTGGATTTAATTTCACATAAACACTGGCGTGGGGGCCTCAGAGACCCGTACATATATGTGCTTGTATTTAAAAATCTTTAGGGTTTAGTGTTTAATATTTAGCTTCAGTGGATGTATTTAAATAAAAAAATTTTTTTTATAATTTATTTGTATATAGTTAACTATCATTACAAAATTTAGAAAACACTTAGCATTTTTTGGAAAAAAATCACATGAGATCATAAATCAGCAAAAATAAATAAAATTATTTTAAAACATCGAAAAATTAACTAATTAGAGTAATTCGAAAATTTAATTTTCTCAAAACCTGAAAAACGCGAACATATAATACATATATTATTTTCAAAATAATTAGCACGAATATTCATTTCGAACGGAAACATAACCTTAGTGAATTTAATCAATAATTTAAGTTTAAAAATTTAGAGACATATTTTTAAAAAATAGACTCAAGTAAATCTTAATATTTTGTCCTAAAAACCCAAAACAAATGGATACACTAATTGTAACTGATAGGTTTAAGATAGCTTCACACGACTTCTTTTGTTTTAAGATATGATGCGTCACAAAGCCCACGGTGTACGCAGTTATTAAACATATAACGGGTTCTAACACCCTCTGTAGGCGAGGGGAGACATTAATAAACTACACAAACATTTAGAGTTATATAGCAGCTAGAATTGGGAGCCTCTGACTACCTGGTCTTCCAAAAAACACACAGCAAGACAAAATAACTAACCTAACCTAACGCCCTATGTAGGCGAGAGGAGACATTAATAAATACAGTAAAACTACACAAACATTTAGTTATATAGCAGCTAGGATTGGGAACCTCTGACTTAAATAATATGAATGAAAAAATGCAAGCAAAAACTGCAGTACCTGGCTACCTGGTCTTCCAGGAAACAGACAGCAAGACAAAAGAACGGTCAAGCTTATTGAGCTATGTAAAATTCACAGCTGGATATTTAGATCAAAAACTTTTATCTCCTTCCATATGATTGATTTCACGAAGGATAGGTAAAAGTACATTACATACATTTTTATTGTAAGAAAGTAAAATGTTTTTACAACAGCCTGTAGAGATGTTAAGCTAGAGTGCGATCCTTGTCAAAAGTCTGCATTTAAGTCGCCCCCACTATGATAACTTAACCTTTAACTGTGGACGTTCTTTTTTTATAACACTTCCATGGACACGCGGTCCCACAGACTGGTATATTTCAAGGTCATATTAATTATATTTTTTAAAAATTTTGCAATGATTATTACCTTCATTAATATCTAAATGTAATAGAGTTAACGACTTAGTATATATAATTAGTTGTTTCAGGCGTTACTTTGCGGAAATCCATATTAAAGGAAATTATTTAAAATTATTTTGCTTATAATTCCCGCTACATTAGGTCGATGAAGGAAAATAACCTCCACCAACTTGCAATAACTTATCTCGACGCGTTTCGCCACTTCACGTGGCATCATCAGGGTACGTGTGGTCGCTTCGGCTTCGCCTCAACGACTAAGTAAACATGAAAATTACAAACTGCGAATGGTCTGTGAGACCACACGTTCACAGTTAAATGTTAAAGTTATTTAAAAAATCATATTTTTAATATGTTAATAAGTATTTATTTTAATGAAGAATCAAACCTGAATCCTCTGTGTGACAGACCGGCAGACAATTTATTATGTATGGAACGTACCACAGCTTTGTAAGTGGGTATGTATAGATTTTTTTTAAAAAGAAACACCCGTCAATGGGCAGGTGACGGTTGTAGGCGCACGCGCATCTATTATGCTTATTATTTAGGTTTTTTTTTATGAGATTAGGTACACCTAACAGTATGGCGGTCGGGTTTTTGTGTGGAATTAGTTTATTATTCAAATATATTTTTCATGTTGTGTTCTTTGAATGTTAATTTTAATTTTATTCTTAAACAAGTTTTTAGTTCTTTTTTAAAATTCTATCTTATTATTTGGACAAAGAAGAAATTCTAAAAGTGTGCCTCCAAATTTAAGATATAGGTATAGGTAATAATGTTAATATTATTAAATAATATGATTTTAAAAAATTTAAACTTGCCTCAAATTTTGAAAGTTAAAAGTGTGCAACAAAAAAAAGGTTGAGAATCACAGAAGGTTGAGGTTCAGAATTCACTATGCCGGCTTGAAAAGATGAGTTACTTCGTTTTGAATATGTTGGTGCTGATGCCCTGGATTGCTGCTGCAGAAACCTTTTAGTGTGAAAATGATACAGACAGCCCTTTCGACTCTGGTTAGATTTATATAATGACAGTTATTTTCAATCATAGTTAAAAAACCATAGACAATAAATATTGTGTTTCGTCTCACGAATTGGAGGGACTAAATCAACGTATGAATTCAAGATGGCGCCTAACTCAGAGATTACAGGTAAAAAGGTAAAACTTTAAGAATGTATGAAAAAAACGCGGATTCCTTTTTTTTCACTAAAATTTATCAATACACGGGTGAGCTTCCCTTTTTGAGTTAATCGTCTGTATAAACGGACAAGGGTTGATTTCGTTCGAACTTACATCTAATATTCAGCATTCAGGGGGGCTACTCAGGACGAAAATACGGACGTTTCCCACTCAGTAACTTCTTTAACTGTGTCTTCACGACGCGTAGGGAACTCAGTTCTTATTTTACGGACATCTGACAGGACTTTTTACGGACTCATATGTCTAAATTCATGTACGCTACAGAAACTTCAGATATGCCTGAGTAGCCCCCCAGAAACGACGCTTGAGTTTAAACGAATCTTACAAATGCGTGTAACAGAACGTAATGACAGCTAAATTGTAATTATTATTATTGGTCAAATTTTTCAAGCGTGTGATTGGTCTATTGCAGCGGTTCTCAAACTTTTTGGCGAAGGAAAAAGCCTTAATATAATTATAAAAAACTGATTTATATATATTTATGAATAATCATATTGCAATGTAATATTTAGATGTAACTTTATAATCTCCCTTTGGTAGGTATTTTTTGCAGTATTTTAGCCCTAGGGTCTACTGTTATGTTTTAAACTCTATTCAGTGAATCTATGCTCGACATGTTTAAACTAGTTTTATTTATTTATTTATCCTACCAACAAAATTATGTTAACACTATAATATGATATTATTATAAACTAAATTAAATTTCAATTACAGGTTAAGACTACACGCGACTAAACACTAGATTTACCAGACCAGTCAAAATGACTGGTCTTGCAAGATCAAATTAAAATTCCTACTGCATCTAACATTTTCTTTAATTCTTCTAATCTTCTTTAATTTATAACAGAAGAATTAGTTTTATGAATTGTATATATATTTGTAACAAATATATACTTTTTTGGTTTTGGTGGAAATAGGTATATTTAAGCTGGTAAATCTAGTGGTAATATAATGAAGACAATAATTAAAATTTTAGGAAAAATTTGCATATTTTTTGGTCGTATAGGAACTAACCCTATAAGGGATGGAGTCGCAACGCATCCCCTTTGTCCCTTATCTCAAGTTATCACTACCTTACGAACAAGATAAAACTTTGATGACTTTTTTATAGATGTTTTTGCAAAATTATATATATATTTTTTTATTTATTTACTTTTAGTAATTGGGCTCCAATAGAACGCGTTTACTCGTCAATACAAATATAAATGAAATAATTTATTACAATCAATTTGATTTAGCTGCTGTATACTGGCATTATCCACTTACATACTAATGTCATAATAATATGATGTAGAAGAATAGCTACTGTATAGGGGCATTGGCATCTTATTGTATACATAAGGGTAAACATAAAATGATATTGGTATTTCCTAAGTGTTGCAGCTCATTTTGAAAATTATTTAACAATGCTAGGAACTGACAATTAGGAAGTAGGGATACAAAAACTGAAGTCAAACAAAACCCACACACACAACAGTGCTAAGTAAGGTCGGACTAAAAAATCACGATAACAGGCCGCATAAAAGCTCCTTAAATTAAAACAGTTATACTCAAAGTGTGCCTTTGTTGGGGCTCCGCGAGAATACTAGACCTCTTCTATTTACAAGACTTCAACTGTCTTCGATCAAATCTAATATTAACCAATGAAAAATAAGAAATAGTTTCATATATCCAATTAGATACTATTATAGTACCTATATACTTACATTGTAACATGATTACCTATTATTAAACTATAATAATAATAATTAAAGAATGCACGTAACTTTTTCTCTTATTTTTTTGAGTTCCGTCAAAAAGTTTGAGAACCGCTGAATTAGCGATACAATTGAATAAACAGTTCTGTAGCGTAGTGGTTTATGAGCGGATTACGAGTTCGATTCCGGATCTATACATATAAGTATTTATTGATTTATTTATTAAATATTTTTAAGAAATAGGCATTTATTTGGAATTAATTAGGCTTTTTATGTTCTTATATCTGTATTATTATTTATTTAATTATGAATACGTTTCTTTTTACTAGAATATTCCAGAAGATTCGAAGATAGCGTTACCCTAAATAATAAATTTAACAATAGCGATGTAACAAGATCCTTTTTATGTATGTATGTATGTATCTACAATGTGCAATTGTACTTTTGAAGGTCATAAATTCAATTACATTTATCGAGATGCAGCTGCTTGGAGTGTTAAAAAAAACTTCGTTTATTTTGATAGTTTTGCTAAATTAAATAATATTTGTTCATGGGTAACTTTTCGGTCTTACGATTCTTAGCACTAACACGTTGCGTTTAACACTAGAACTACCAACCGGTCAATATGACCGGTTTCAAAAATTCTTCACAAGACTTGTGTGTAAAACCGTATTCATTATTTTTTGTAAACGATTCTATTTTTTACAATTCTACAATAAATTTATTGAATTATATTTAATACTTTGCTAAGTCATTTTGACCGGTTCGTAAAAATAGGTCATATTGACCGGCTGGTAGTCCTAGTGTTAACTAATATTTCATTCATAAATATACTAATTATCTATAACTGTGTCTCTTTATCTTATTAGTAATAAATTACTTTTTGATTTTTACAATTTGCTTCTAGCGTTTTTATTTTTAAACATACTTTGAGAGCCTCTAACGACCTTCAGTTTAGGAACCACTGGTTTATGGTATTATTTTATTATGACATTAGTATGTAAGTGGACAATGCCAGTATACAGCAGCTAAATCAAATTGATAATTATTAAGTTTATTTTATTTATATTTATATTGACGAGTAAAAGCGCTCTATTGGAGCCCAATTACTAAAAGTAAATAAATAAAAATAAATATAAAAGAATGTCAATAATATTTTTTTAAATTAAAATACTAAATTAAATTAATCAGTCTCTTTGAAGAAGTGATAATGACTTCTTCAAAGACTCGAACATATCGGCGGGTCCTACTAAATTAACATGGTAGCGATTTAAAGTTGTTATTATGCAGTTTGTTTACGTATTATGTATCTCAGAAACCATTGAGAAAATGTTAATTATATATTGACGGTATTTGGCGATATATAAAACATCAATATAACAGCTTACAATAGAAATAATTCCCGTAAAGACCATAAAGTTAATTCTGGAGGGAGAAGAAACAACGCGCGGCGCCGAGTTGCCGGGAATCCGTTGCCATGGTAACTGATCTTCTGAGACGTCTTAATGTCCCGCCAAAATTACTTAACCTACATTCGAGGAAAGAAAGTTAGCTTAGTGGATTAAGTTGGTTTGTTCGTTGCTTTGTTGATTTTGTCAAATAATATTGAAGATTTATTTTAGTTTCAGGTTATTAATAAAATAGGAAATTTTGCAAAACACATGCAATCTTATAAGAAAAATAATATTCAATCAAATTAATATAAAAATTTAATTTAACAAAAAAAAAAACACAAATTCAACACACGAAGTAAAGATCAGATAAAAATCCTGGGAGCTAGAATTAGCTATGGAAAAAGAAGCGTTATGGTGGAAGGAGCGCAGGTCAATAATGAATTGCCGATTAATATAACTAATAATAATAAATATTATCAAATTTAAATATGAATTGAAAAAACATATAATGGGTTTGAGTGCCTTGTGATGGTGTTGTCAATATTCTAGTATAATAAGATATATTTAGTCTATGTACGTTATGTTTATTTATAATTTTTTTTATCTCAATTAAGTGAAGTTCTGTAATTCTTTTTGAGGGAATAAATGTCTTAAACCTTAATTTTCGTCTTTTTGTTGAACTACCTTCAAAATATAATTCTCCATCTCTAATGTTATCTGAGATACACATATTAAATCGCTCTCTTATCCTACGACTTTGTAGATGTTAATAACGCCCTAGTCTATCAAGTAACGTTATATTCACTATCTTTAATAATTTCTCCAAACACAATACAATTTAAACTTATACTATATGTTTGTAATACAATACAATCGCCCACGTACGCTGTAAACCAGTGTTTCCCAACGTGGGACCCACGCTCCACAAGCAATTTGACTGTTAATTGAAAATGGACTCGATACGATAACTCGCTTTGGGCCATTTAAATGCAATGCCAAATTTAACGAAAAAAGCAAATTCTTAAATAATTGCGGTAAATAATTATTAGGTATAATTTCGCTTGACGAGACTAAAATATCAACTGGGTGTTTGTTTACATAATAGGGGCATAAGGATTTTAGAAAGACTAAGGTGGGACATGGCAGAAAGCAGGTTGGGAAACACTGCTGTAAACTCTATACTTCACTTAAACAGCGAACTGACACGTATAGACATACTTTGGATATATTTATGTACTATACAAGAAGAGTTTACTTTACTTATTATTGGGTTTATATTTATTACAAGCTTAAAGTTATAGTGTTATTTTTATTTATGAAATATTTAGTCCCCACTTGATGTACCACTTTTGAAATGATTTATTTGGTTATACTTTGTGTTTCATAGTTTCTTATTACAATCAAAATCACTGACTAGTTTCTTACTATGACGTAATACCAGCAGCTTACGCTCATTGGTCCAGGTTTGTGGGTTGCTGCGACCACGTGTGCCCAGGCCGAGTGGCTTCACAAATGAAATTGTTTGTGTCTATTTTCGACATATCTACATCTATCAATTTCTTTTCCCCCATTTTTAGAATTTCTTGAACATTTAAATGTCCGAGCCGCTCGTCCCAGATATCCTTTTTATTAACAAAATTGCATTCCGAATTAAGTACAGTTTTAAACAATAGTTCATATAAATTGTTTGACTTTAGCATAGCAACGGCGACTTGAACACCGTTCTCATAAATGCAAGCATTGCAATGTTCTTTCACAAATATAGTTATTATTATTAACAAAAAAAAACAAATTTACATTTACCTACAAATTCCTGTTCTAATTTCAAATAATTCAGAGCCGATACAAGTGACGCGTAGGCGCTTTTATGTATAGATACAATACAATATAATATTTTATAAGATAACAATGTTTAAATTTTCAATTCTATATCTTAATCTCGGATCACCCGCGATGCCTTAACTCAGCAGCTATAAACTCCGCCTACCTACAAAAAATATATGACTCGTAAAATGACTGCACAATGCATTTTAAATAGATAAATATTCGGTCAAATGACCGCTACAGTATTACAACCTAATTTAAGTAAATTATACGAAAATTATAATTCAAAATGCTTGTTAGTTAAAATTGATTGTAATCAAACAAAACACGGCAGATGTTCGACTGTTTTGGCGTGACGTCACCATTTGTTCGTCGAAATACGTCTGTTCCCCACATTTCAGCTTTTATATATAGGGTGTTAAAAACATTTTTTTAAAATAGTCTACCTAAACCATAATTCATATTGGCTTCTTCAACCCTATATAGTGGATTTGATTGCTACTAATACACTAAGGCCCGTAATAGAAATTCTCCCAAGCATAGATTTACTGAGTAGAGTTCAAAACTTCACATGTCACTCAGCCGTACGAAACGAAATAGACCAATCGCACGCTTGAAAAATTGTTGACCAATGATAATAATCCATTGCAACTGTCTACTGTCACCTAGCTGTCATTACGTTCTGTTACACGCATTTATAAGAAATCGTTTCAATCGTTACTTATTAAAATATAAATTACAGAAATAAACAATGTAAATCCGGCTTTCTTTAATTCTTCTAATCTTCTTTAATCTATAACAGAAGAATTAGTTTTATGAACTTTATATTATTTTATATATATTTGTAACAAGTATATATTATACTTTTTTGGTTTTGGTAGAAATAGGTATATTTAAGCTGGTAAATCTAGTGTTAAACAATAATAATAACTTTTTCTTTTATTTTGGGGTTCAAACATCAAAAAAAGTTTGAGAACCACTGTATTAGACTATCAAGTACTAATAATCATGAGATGTTATCAATCAGCTTCTTAAGACGTAATGTAGTTCACCTCACCGATTACAGCATCCCAAACGATTACGCATCTTGTATCATTAATCTGTGCTAATCTTAAAAATTAACGGTCTTAGTGCAAGTGTTTCAGTATACTTTTACTCAGTACGACCTAATTAAAACTGAACAATTTTACTTTTCATTTTCCTACTTGTTACTTTCAGATCTACGTTTTGGACGTTTTATATTGGAATTAAACGACTGTTAACTGGTCTCCGACTTTATTTAATTATAGATTAAATGTACAATTCACTACGACGCGTCAAAAGGCTGTAAAATGCGAATAGGCGCCTAAAGGTAAAGGCAAATACATATTGTAAAAATATTATCCCTGGATTTATTTTAAATAAAATTACCCTTAAAATAGGTAAAATGAAACAATAATTTACTGGCAACACTTAACTTTTTTACAAAGAAAATTTCTATGAGGTATAAATAGTACATTTTAACTTATAATAACTTTTCTTTATAAATATGTGTGTATTTAAGTATATATTATTATTATTATTTTTTTTTTTTTTTTTTTATTTATTTATTTACTTTTAGTAAATATATATACAAATGTATATATATACAAATATAAATGAAATAAATTTATTAATTTAATAATTATTAATTTGATTTAGCTGCTGTATACTGGCATTGTCCACTTACATACTAATGTCATAATAATATATAATAAATCTACTATGATGTAGAAGACTAGCTGCTGTATTTATGTCCAAGCTTTTTTATCTGTAAGATATTCATCTAACGTGTAATATGACGGCATTAAGTTCGCCTATGTGAAAAAATTATTATTATTTTATGCAATGAAGTATTTATTTATTTGCATTTCAGGTCTGAATTTTTATATGTTTGTATTGATAATCACCAACGTGACATGCCAACTGTCACGTGACCATAGTAAACGCACGATTAGGATAATACACGTGCCTTATAATCTTAAATAGATGTAGATATATTTTTATTGAACTATAAAAACAAAGTTTACGAACTATATTATTATAGATTAATTCGTTCATTCTTGAATGGGTTTTGAATATGGAATTTGTATCACGTTTTCATTCATTCGTGCACGCTGTATGTATGTAACATACATACCTAACCTAAAATTCATGCATAAATAAAGATTTAATTATTTTTAGAATTGGCATTTTTTTAAATTTAACACATTACTTCCCACTGTCCTATTTTTAAGACACTATATTCAATATTTTTTTAACCTATTAAGAGTTTTATATTTTATTGTTTCTGATGAAATTCGTATTTTTATACTATATTTCTGATGAAATATTTTTTTTCCGCCGAGAAAAATATTTACGTAATTTTAATGTAATTTTTTCAAATTGATCATTTTTGTTGCCTCAAAAAAAGCATTATGTTCCGATTTTATGTACCGTAAAAGAAAACAGTAACCAACTTCAAAGTACATAAAACTAATTCTTGGACTTGGAATATACATATATAATATAATAAAAAATAAAAACAAAATATAATTTATATCCCCATTGTCATATTTATAGGACAGGCTGACTCAGCATTAAATATTTTTTTTTTAATTTTTTTTGTCATATTATTTTTTCTTAACGTATTATCAACTTAATTTAAAGATTTCACCAAAAAATCCAATGTTTTTGACGCTTGGGAAGTAATGGGTTAATATTAAAGAATGGAACGATTTTTAACGATTTTCGTTGTTTAGTTGAAATAGCTTCAAAAATAATTCTCCATATCCAATGATTTCTGAGATACTCAATACAACAACGAAGAATCTACACAAACAAACTATGCACAATGACAACTTTAAATAGAACTCCTGTAAAATTACAATTTTGTAGATCCAACCGTGTTAATAGAATTCAATGAATAGTTATCATTGGTGAAAAAACTTTTAAAATCATTAATATCTAGCCTAAAGATAGAACTTATCCTTTTGAAATATTAATGCCCAATCTATTCTTTTGTTTATAATTAAATCTATGACAATAAAACAGTACATATACATCGTCAATTCTGAGTAAAAAATATTTTGGTTAAATATGACGTGCCTGGTTTGCTAACACGTTGAGGTGTTCTAGGATATTTTGAATACAATGTCGAAACTAATTTCACTGTCATAAATACATTAAACAGTTTTAAATAATATGAAAGTTTCATTTTCAGTTTTCAAATAATAACATTTTTGGGTCTTTTTTTTTAGGACTTTTCACTTTCCTACGTGTTACTTTTAGATCTGCGTTTTGGATTTTGTTAAATTGTAAATTTAGCTGTATAACACGTGGCCAAGCAAATACATATTGTTAAAATATTATCCCCGGATTTATATAATTGCGTTTTTTATTGGGTTTTTGCCCAAACACTCGACATTGGCAGAATTGTCTTTCGTTAGACTTCTGAGGCTATTAACACTAGAAAGACCAACACCGTCAATTTGACGGCACGGCGATTTCATTCTTAAATATTTTACAAACTATGTTTTTGTTTCTTTTCGTATTTTATTACTTTTCCTAATTTGTTATTGTCAGCTTAAATCCATATAAAAAAACATTATTATATTTGTGGCATATGAGTTTCCTTTACGTCAATGTGACGGCAGCGATATTCTTATAGTAAACAAAATTGACGGCTGCGGTTTTTAAAGGTATAGTATGCAGCCCGACAGTTCTAGTGTTAACAAAGAAAAAAGTTTGTTTTGTTTGGTTTCCTAGTTTCAGACGAATTTTAAAAACCTATTGCTCCTTATACTGGCTTTGTTATTTTGTTTTTAAAATAATACTTTATTCAAATATTTAAGTGTATTCATAAAGAATTCACCGATGGTTCCCACACTGTCCTGTGGGACCGATTAACAATCCGATTGACTATACAAATTGCTCACACTAGGTTAGGTAGAAAAGGTGGAAGGGAATTGCTGATAATATAATAAATACATAAATATATAAGCAGAAATATTAGTACAACAGTATTGAATCAGATTTAAGTCTTTCTATGACTGACACAGACGGACTGTCTCAGTCTCGTCTTAATTTAGTTGTTTAGTTAATTGTTTCGCCTTATGAATTCACATTCACGTTTCTGATTTTTTATTGGTTTTACTTAAATTAGAAGTGATTACTTATGGTCTAGCGTTATTTTTGCATTGTTATTTAACACTAGAAAGACTGAACTTTAGTATATATGTACCTATATCTAGGTATAACACATATGTATATACCGGAAATGAAGGAGGGAGAGATAACTACTATTATCAATAACCGCATTTACATGTCGTACAAAAAGTCACAAAATTCCGTCATTATATACATAGTTGTTTTTCTAATTGAAATCAAAAAGCAGTCAAAATGACTTCTTCGGGCAATCTAGTTTATTGCTTTAAAAATACTAATACTAATACACATAAGAAACAGATTTAGAGCAATTGGCGATCTTATCACTGAAAGTAATTTCTTCCAGATAACCAATTGTCATAGGAGAAGCAGTGTTAGTATTGGGCAATGCAATTTCGATAAATGAAATACATAAATATAAGTAAACTAAATACATAATATACACATATATATATAGATTTAATTTGATATGTATACAAACATTATCCAGAAGGAGAGATTTGTACTTGTTAAGTTAAAAATCAATAGTGAAATTACAATCAAGGAACAGACCAACTAGTTGGTAGTCGGTCGCGTCTTTTTTTTTTAACTACGACACGTCAGTTTCAAAAATAGACTCCTGCGCAGCGGTCGTTGCCCAGTTATAATTTTGTTACAAACATTTCGTTGTACGTACGTTGTAGCAGGAATTTTGAATTGTAACTCTCAACTTAACTTGACTTTAATGCATCTTATGATACGTTATTTTATTGCCTAAAAACTAGATAGATTATGAAACAAATATCTGATAAAATATTTTTTTTTGTAAATCCAAGTTTTTTAAAACTTTACATTTCGCAAGCTTTGCAGATATCGTACATGTAATAATAATAATTTTAAAAAATCAATATATTTTCATAATTTGATTGTAAAACAGAAATCCCTAAACTGTAGCAACTATTGAATGGATCTCAAAATGCTCATTCATATTAGAAACGTTAATTCCACTTAGAAACAAATAAGGCTCTAGGGCGGCCATTCTCAAAGTGTGTTCCGCGGAACCCTAGGGCTAAAATACTGCAAAAAATACCTACCAAAGGGAGATTATAAAGTTACATATAAATATTACGTAATATTACATTGCAATATGAGTATTCATAAATATATATAAATCAGTTTTTTATAATTATATTAAGGCTTTTTCCTTCGCCAAAAAAGTTTGAGAACCGCTGCTCTAGGGTATTACTAATATTCTTATTTCATATCCCAATTTTTGTTAGATGGATCAAAGCCCAGTCAACTTTGGGAAGCAACTGATTGTAAAATGTAAAGCAACCATGCAATGTATCCTTAATAAAGGGGCTTGGCATTACCAAATGGGCCAATTAAATTATTCATAGAATCTATTATACAATGTATGCGCATACATTAATTGTTTTTCAATGGAGTTAATCATTCGGAACGGTCAATGAGGTTTGAGAGGTAATTGTAATGTAACCCAATATCTATGTTAATTTGTAATTCCAGTATTAAGTCTATCATCAGTGCTTCCCAACGTGAGATTTTGATTCTTAAGGAGGTTAATTCGAAAATGGACCATTTAAATGCAATGCTAGATTAGAGAAAATAGAATAGAGAAAATATCAACTGGGTTACAGATATATATATATATATATATATATATATATATATAGATTATATTATACTATATTAAGATTAGATGAATTAAAGAAAATGTTACACACAGTAGGAATTTTAATTTGATCTTGCAAGACCAGTCATTTTAATCTAGTGTTAAACATCTGAGGTCGTGAATAAAACAAGAGAAATATTAATTGTTATTATTTATATATATATATATATAAATAATTATTAATAAATACTTTGTGTATATACATTATAGATATTTTGTAATAAATAAATAAGAAGTGGATTTAAGATGGTAGGATCTACATCAGAGGTTCCCAAACTTATTTCGCCTAACGCCCACATTGAAAATCAGTTATTTTACCTTAAAAACCTCCATATTATTTAGTCTCGCCTGGAGTTTAATTGGGATAATTTTACAAATCGATATAAAGTTGTTATTGTCCATAGTTTGTTTGTGTAGATTCTTTGTTTTTGTATTGAGTATCTCAGAAACCATTGGGTATGGGTTGCATTTGGAAGCTATTTCAATATAAAAATTGGCAAAATGTTAGTTCGGCCTATGTTAACAGGAGCTGGCGATATAATCGATTACACAAAACAGCTATTACAACCGCTAATTGGACGCGCTCACGTTTTTGGCGGTATTTTTCATCGTACTACACAATTTTCATTCTAATTAAATTACATTTAGCGTGTTAAAACGCCCGGCGATGTCTGAAATTGCTACTCTTTATTAAACAAGTAATAAGGTACAATTTTGTGTGTGTTTCTACTCTAATGTCGGCTCTTAGAAATTAGGTAATTTTGTGATAATTTTATCTTTGCATTGTTAGCGTAATTGGAAATCTGATTCAGTTATTAATTATTGCGTAAAAGATGGGAAAGCATAGTGGAGGCGATTGGTTTAAAATTAATTGAATTATCACTTCTTAAAGGGTTATAGTTGATTAACGAACGACTAGATTAATAACATCACTAGTTTAACTTTCGAACATTTGTTAATTGTACATTCGAAATTTAAAATCTATAGAACAAAATGTCGAAGTGACAGATGCAAAATTGTTGCCAGATTAAATAACTGCAAAATATAATTAAAATATTTTTTTTATCTTTGATGTTTAATCGAAATCAAAAATCTTTATATCGCATACTCTTCTGACTCTTGCGCATGGTCAGAATCTACGAGATTTCGAAAAGGCATATGACGAGAAGAAATCAATAGAAACTAGCCAGTTACAATGTAACATATACGTTTTTAATTTAAATAAAATAAACAGAAACCCCGGGTTCGATTCCCGGTATTTGTGTTGTCATTGTTCTGATGCTTATGGGACAGGTAATCCTAGTTTGGGGACAGGGAATTGTATGTTATTTTTTGACGTGTGCTTTAAAATTTTGTAATTTCTTATTGGACTGTTGTTCTAATACTGGATATTAGCAAAATCGTCTCCATTAACACTAGATTTACCAGCTATTTAAATATACCTATTTCTACTTAAAAAAAAAGATATGTTACAAATATATGTATATAAAAAATAATACGAAGTTCATAAAACTAATTCTTCTGTTATTGATTAAATAAGATTAGAAGAATTAAAGAAAATGCTACACACGGTAGGAATTTTAATTTGATCTTGCAATACCAGTCATTTTGACTGCTCTGGTAAATCTAGTGCTAAACATCTGAGGTCGTGAATAAAACAAGAGAAATATTAATTGTTATTATTTATGATTCCCAGCGATGTTTATTTTATTTTACTGGTACCTAACACAAACTGTGACATTCATAAAAACGGTGGGGTGTAAATGGGCAATATCCTGCGTGCTGAAGAGGGGGCGCATTTTGAAATATTTATTTTAGGGGCTCCAATGACGTGCTCAATCATAAGACATTGAAATGTGACTAATGAAATTGTGTATACTCACGACTCTGTTACCAGTTTTAAGGGTAAGGTTAAGGGTAGTTATACATCTATACTAGCTGTTCTCAAAATTTTGGCGAAGGAAAAAGCCTTAACACTAGAACTACTAACCGGTCAATATGACCGGTTTCAAAAATTCTTCACAAGACTTTTATATACAACCCTACTCGTTATTTTTTGTAAACGATTCTATTATTTACAATTCTACAATCAATTTATTGAATTATATTTAATACTTTGCACGCACAAGTCATCCGGTCATGTTGACCGGTTGGTAAAAATAGGTCATATTGACCGGCTCGTAGTTCTAGTGTTAATATAATTGTACAAAAACTGATTTATATGTATTTATGAATAATAATATTGCAATGTAATATTACGTAATATTTAGTTGGAATATTTAGATGTAACCTTATAATCTCCCTTTAGTAGGTATTTTT
Source organism: Tineola bisselliella (assembly GCA_028551675.1). Lineage (NCBI taxonomy): Eukaryota > Metazoa > Arthropoda > Insecta > Lepidoptera > Tineidae > Tineola > Tineola bisselliella. Next base: position 26,418 of record JAPWLS010001489.1, on the reverse strand, counting down.
TGCAATATTTCAGCCTTAGGGTTCCGCGGAACACACTTTAAGAATGGCTGATCTAAACGTAGTTTAAAATTAAGTATAGACTAACGTTTGTTTTGGAATAAGTTACGTATTTAAGTACAGACTCTAAACTCGAGTAACGATCAAACTACGCTCGAGCGAATGAAGAAAACAAATAAACGTAACATTTATAAGCGCGTATATCCCTTAAGCGTGGGGGTGCACAAAAATTGCCAATCTAGCTAATTGACCAATGTTCGATTACCAATCCCCTATCTTGCATCTCAATTTCCTATTTCACTTGGGGTCTTCATCGAACGCACATTATGTCCCCTATATATACACATTACAAAGAAGATTGTATACTATAGTAATGCCCCGCTTTACGCGAGTGATACGTTCCGGAAAAAACTGAAATTCCCGCGACTTTCGAGAAGTTGATGACTACATTATGTTTATACGCACTCTTTCGCGTAATGCGGGGCAATTGAGCGCGAAATTTGAAATTCGCGTTATAGTGAAACCACGCATAACGCATGTAAAGCGGGGTATTACTGTATTTAAATTTAAGACTTGTGATTGATATATGAAGACGGGGTATACTGTTAGTGTACGTTGTCAATGTAGACGGTGTACACTTGTCTAGTATATCTAGAATAATCATCATAAGCGATATTGTTAATAATAAATAACACAGTTATATATGGTTCCGAAAAGTGTTAGCCGAGTCGAGCCGAAGAGAGCCGATGATACACGAAGGTTTGCCGTTGCGAGCGTCGCCGCTTTTATTTGATTTCAATATAGTAATTTGTAGGTACTGTTGTAAAATATGTAATACCTACTAACATTTGATTTCTTTTGATTGTTCTATCTCTTGACCAACGAACTAGAGGGACTGATAGTTCATGTGACCGTTTGGAACCGAATAGCTATTAATAGTCTTGTAAATTCAAAACAAATGAAGTTTGGTGAATTTATGAATGACATTTTGTAAGTTTAAATTTAATTTGACATTAATTAGCATTTAAGGTTGACATTTCTTTTATAGTAAAATTTAATTGTATGAATTATTTGCATGCCATATACATTATGTAAAATATGTGATACTACTAAAATTCTTTTAAGACCTATGTTACTACCATATTTATGGTAAATGAATGAATGAATTAACGAAGTTTGCTATAAAATATTATGCCAATGTGTTACTAATATTAATATTTAAAAGCACATTTTTGGGTTTAAACGTCCAACAGTATTCGTCACATGTCAGTCACAGTCAGTCAGTACACCCAAAGTTCAACGACATATATTTAGAAAAAAAAAACACAAAAAAGTAATTAGTTAAAACACAATGTTACCGTTACTAACACGAATTGTATATTTTTAAAAAACACCCGGCGTTAAGGTCAAGTTTTGTTATTGCATAACGTTTGGAAACAACATTTGGCATTGCGTTATGTTTACGCGTCTTAATGTTTACTTTTGTAACTCGAACGTTTATAAGAATGGTATATTTTAATCGCTATATTAATAACATATGAAAACAAATGAAAAAAGCACAAGGACACATATACAAATATATTATCTACTCTTATTTCCCCACCAGGATTCGACTACAGGCCGTTAAAAAGCTGGATTCTAGAATTTATTCTATTCTTTATCCTCTTACGCCATCTATAGGTTCCTATTGGAACACTAGAACTTGTCAAAATCTTGCGTCTTGTTCACTTCAACAATAGATATAATAATATTAAGTACTAGATGTCATTTGTTTTTACATATTGTCATTTGTAGCTTCATTTAACACTTTGACACCAGTTTCAGAGGAAACTCCTTGAAACTTTTTTAAGTCGATGTAACGGGCGTCTGATCACATTTAGCTTGAGGCGAGCATTTTGTCTAATTGGCTTAGTAGGATATTCTGCGACATTTTCTTTTATATATAATGAACTAAGCTTAACATATAGCTCACAAAGCACTATATATTGTCAAATTTTAACTTCTCTGAATACAGCTTTATAGCTTTTCCTTCTCTTGAGTCCATACTAAAATTTATGCCTAAGTATTACAGTGGGCTTATCACGAATTTAGTCTGGCTTTCGAATCGAGCTGTCGCAAGTAAAACGGATCCGTTAGCAATCGGGATCATGAATTTTTACTAACGACTAACGAGCACCAGTAATCTATCAAATGAACGAAAGATCGAGACATTCGAAAATTAACAAAAAGTATCACAAATTTTGTAGTTCCAAATCCGCACGCGGTGGCGCTGCTCACATTTCCATACAAATAGCTTGAAGCGGACTCGGTTCGAAAGACAGACTAAAATTCGTGGTAAGCCCACAGCTAGTTAAGCACCAATGAGTCATGCTTTAGCATCAAAACATAATAATAGAAAGGATTATTCAAGATTCGTCGTTCGAGTGTCCACTTGTGTAACTCGTTTAAGCGAAGCCAGCACGTGTTGCTTTAAATTGACTTTAAAAATACATCTAATAACTTGATGGCCTCTGTAATGCAGTGAATAGAGCAGTGTTTCCCAATCTTTTTTATGTCCCACCTTAGTCTTTCTAAAATTCTTATGCCCCCCTTATGTAACTAAACACCCAGGTGATATTTTAGTCTCGTCAAGCGAAATTATACCTAATAATTATTTACCGCAATTATTTAAGAATTTGTTTTTTCCGTTAAATTTGCCACCGAAATCTAGCATTGCATTTAAATGGCCCGAAGCGAAAGGGTTAAACTCGTGTCGAGTCCATTTTCGAATTGCCCCCCTGTGGAGCGTGGGCCCAGCTTTGGGAAACACTGGACTAGAGCATACTTCAATAATAAATGTTATAATAACATTTTCACAGACTTTCATTTGCAACTTCATTCATAGAGTAATGCTTTGTTAATTAACGTTTGTTTTATATGTTTTTTTATGTGTATAGATCTGACTATATATCATCTGATTATTAACCCTTTGCACTTGGCTGTCCCCTCTGAGGGGACAACGTAAGTCTAGCATATCACTCGGTTGTCCCCTCTAAGGAGACATGATAGTTTGTTAGCGATTACGGACAATGAAATTTTTTAAGAAAAACGTGTAATATCACGTTTCCAGGATGTACGTTTTCGTTAAAAAATGGCGTCGAGTTGCTGGTAGGTAGGTTTCAGGTTTGGAATTAAAGCCTTCCATATGTATACACTAAGATAGGTAGAAGCAATGGCAATACCCTTAAAATACAAGCTTTATAATTCTTCCTTTTGGGTGCGCAATGAGAAAACGTATTCTACCCGCATGATTTAAAATGATAAGCACGAGTTAATTGCCTAAATTAGTTTGACTGCTGGTAACACATTATCACTAACAACTGCTACTAAGTGTGGGAAAATCTTCAAATGGATACAGATCGGACTTTGGACTGGAAGGAACAATCATTAGAAAGAGATAGATATATTCTTATCGAAGTAGAGGCATGTGTAAAAGGGATGCAGATATCTCCTTTACCGTTCACGACACCGCGATCATTTCTCTTTCTATCGCTTCTATACCTACAAAAACTGTATCCATGTCATCGCCATGTAAAGGTTAAATAAAAGCCGTTCGCATAACGTAAAATAACTAGTTGTTGCCCCCGACTTCATTCACGTAGTAATGAAGATATAAAGTACTATGAAGTTTAATGATGTTTCATATTTCAACGACTCTGCCTTCACGTGACTGCCCTTTCGGAAACCTCCTTAATTTATATAGCCTATATTGATCAGTGATAATGTAGCATTGAAATAGTGAAAGAATTTTTGAAATCGGTCCAGTAGTTTTTGAGCCAATTCGCTACAAACATACAAAAATACAAATCTTTCCTCTTTATAATATTAATTATAGTATATACTATTATAGATAGATATAAAAGTTTTACAGTGAGATTTAGTGTTCTAGCAACAACCTAATAAATAATCCCTGCTAATATTATAAATGTGAATGTGAGTTTGTTTGTTACGTTTTCACGCAACAACTACTTAACCGATCATCATGAAACTTTGTACACATATTTTTGGAGGTACTAGAAGTAACATAGGATACTTTTTATTTAAAGAAAAATATATTTTTTACTATAGTTTCCAACTGACTATAGTTTCGGCTGTTTGGAATGATTTTGATTTATTTCTATTGAAATGATTTTTGATACTTATTTAATGACTTAAATGCGAGCGAAGCCGCGGATAAAAGAAACGGACTGGCTAGTGACCACGTCAAAGAGGCCGTCAAATACCTATCGCAATTGTTTTTAATAATAAAAACAAATTTACTTTGAAACGCATACCTGACACTGGGCTTAAATCTCAGAAGGCATTACAATAATAAGATATCAAGTTTAATACTGAAATGAATTCTTTAAAATTCTATTTGATTTTATGACTTTGTTTTTTCTCAGTAAGCGGTTAATGGTGATTCAGCTTCCTTTTTCTAATTACTACACAGTATAATAATATTTTTATTAAACAACTAGCTTTTACCCGCGGCTTCGCTCGCATTTAAGTCATTAAATAAGTATCAGAGATCATTTCAATATAAATGAATCAATATGATCTAACCTCAAAACATCTCATACATCAACATCTCATGATAAGGGAAATAACCTGAAATCCTAATAATATTATTTTAGTGTAGGAATAGTAAGGAATAATGCCTGTCTCTAACCAAACCCCCCAACTACGCCCATGATACATATAGCATACATTGTTTACAGAAAGCACTGCCACATACGTGCAAAACGACAAATGCATTGTACAGTTTCAATCTGAATTATTCAGTCACGCACGCAGTGCTGTGTGTATGATTTGTAAGAAATTTTGGGATAATACCTTCAGATTTTAGGAAGGACCTCGACAAAACGTGTGGACACACTATTTCACTGTAAATTTAAATTTGAAATTGGAATTTAGTCATCGAACTCCAACCTATCTGATCAAAATTTCCAAACTTGATTCCCACTTGGTAAAGATTGTTAATGCTCAGAGATTCCCTTAAGCCGCGTCTCCTGCGCGTGTTTTTTCGAAACATTACACAAAAACATAGAAACATTGGGGCGTGGCCATACACATTTTTGTATTCGTACACAATGTTTCTATGTTTTTGTGTAATGTTTCGAAAAAACACGCGCAGGAGACTCGGCTTTATAGCGAGTTGTGGAACTACTTAATGCAGTCTTATTTGTTCTAATTAGAATGAAAATAATTGAAATACATGCATTACCAATTATTTTATTGTCACCCGAATAACCCTTTAGCATATTGCGAACATTCCTAAAGCATGATTCAATGGTTTTGTTTTAATATAAAAATACACACCGGCTTTCAATCACGCGTTTCCTTGAAAAAGGGATTCGCTTTGAACTATTTCTTAAGAAAATATACAGTCCGGCAAGCTGATCATGTTCACCGATAATTTTGTAATATTTAATTTGTTAACACTTTTTAATTGCTAATTTAACATTCTGTACTGAAAAGAAATCCCTATTTCACATATGCCTTTCAGACTCTTCTGCATCATCAGAATCTACAGTGATTTCAGAAAGGCATATAACGAAACGAATATGCACATTCGACTCTTCAAGCCAGCATAGTGTCACTTAACTTCAGGTAGAAGATGGTATATGACCTACAGAATACAGATAAAAAAGAACTAAACATAAAACGTGAAATCAAAATTTACGATTTCTAACTTGACAGTGGCAACTTGTTACAATGTCAAAAGAAAGAAAAAATAACATTGAAATAATAGTAATAAAAAACCTAATTGATTTAACTACACAAGTTTAACTGCAGCCCAATCATAACTGTAAATTGCGCGTTTTTATTACAAACGATTGCCACCAATTAAAACTTCACTGTCATTGACAATTGCTTCGAATTAATTCAAATTCAAATTTTACAATAACGCTCTACATCTGTCTTCATGTATATGGGTCTTTATTCCCACCAAATCGCAATTTTTATATATGAAATGAAAATAGTTTATTAGCATAGGCGCTAAAGGCGTTCGTTTGCTCATCGTTAGACTCTACAATGGCGTCCGAAAGGCGTATGACCAGTGGGCTTATCACGAATTTAGGCTGGCTTTCGAATCGAGCTGTCACAAGTAAAACGGGCTAACGAGCACCAGCAATCTATCAAATGAAAGAAAGATCGAGGCGTTCGAAAATTAACAAAAAGTGTCTAAAATATTGTAGTTCCAAATCCACACGCTGTGGCGCTGCTCAAATTTCCATACAAATCGCTTGAAGCGAACTCGGTTCGAAAGCCAGACTAAACTTCGTGATAAGCCCACAGAGGAAGACCACGAAATACTCGTCAACACAAGTCATAATAAAATCAATTCAATCTAAATACGTTATAATAAAAAAAAAACCATCAATCTTAAGTCAGGCAACCCCACACAGAGTAATAAATCGCTCTCCTGGTCACACTCATTAGAAACTCTGTTTATGAAATTGTTTTTTTTAATTGCGTCTTGTTTATTCTTTACATGTGTTTTGAAAGGGACACGGTTACTGAAATATTTATAAATATAGGGTAAATTCTTTATAGCGACACTTTAAAAACGGCGTTATTGAGAGTCCGTTAAATAGAGAGAAGAAATATGTAATATTATAATTGTGAATGTGAGTTTGTTTGTTACGTTTTCACGCAACAACTACTTAACTGATCATCATGAAACTTTGTACACATATTTTTGGAGATACTAAAAGTAACATGGGGTAGTTTTTATTTAAAATAAATAAAGTTAATAAATAAGTTAGTTCTATTTAAATGATCTTTGATACTTATTTAATGACTTAAATGCGAGCGAAACGTACACAGCTGCAGTTCTTATTAATTTCTCCAACTTAGTACTGTTTATTGCTTAATATTGACGTATTGTTGTTGTTATTTAGAGTGTGATGCTACATGGAGTGTAAATTAACCAAACTCGAATAATTTCGATGTTTAAGGGCAGTGATTCTCAACCCATAGTCTGTGGACCATCGGTGCTCCCTGGAAGCACCCGAAATGGTCTGCGAATTTATTTGAGTAATTATAGTAGTATACTTATTGTTTATAATTTCTTCTACAATGATGTAACACTTTCGTTAAAATATATTTTCGTGATTCCATTAATAAGTATGATTTTAGACAATTTTATTTATATTTACATTTATTGTATATTACCACGAAACAGTTGGTGGTCCATGGAAAGACAGAAATCTTGTCAAATGGTCCTTCAAAGGTTAAGAACCACTGTTTTAAGGAGTTAGTCGTTAAATCGAGTAGTGTATGAGTTTACACTTTGACAGTGGCTCGATATCGTATAGGATAAACGCCTATCAATAAATAGGTACAGATAAAACGTGATAAACCGACGTAAATATCGATTTTGTTATTCTTATAGCCTGGTTGATAAACACGTGCTTATATAAATTTATCAAATCATGTGTGGCAGTTCCGCTATATCTGTCTAAGGCAGTGGTTCCCAAAGTTGTCTGGGCTACGACCCACCTAATACAAGATTCCAAACTCGGGAGCCACCTCTAGAAAATGCAACAGTTACCAATATAAATAAAGGACTTTTCAAATAACAAAGTTTAAATACAATTTTTTATTACTTAACGTCTTAATAACTACATCAACAAAGTTAATTCAATGGTAAGAATGAAATTGTTTCCTATGTTTCGCCATTACAGTATTGACATCTTGGTCGGTCGGTGTGTCGGGACCGGTCATACTCGATATTCACTCGCGACCCATAGTTTGGGAAACACTGGTCTAAGGTATACTTCATTACGAAACTCTTCAAAGTGATATTACTACTCCAGACTTCCTTGGTTAGTACATATTATCATATTCAAGCAGTTGCTCTTCATAAACCAGATAAATGTCTATTACATTATGACATGTGAAATCTACAAAAACGTAATTTTAAGATATATACGGAGGCTGGGGGCAGACCTGCAGCTCTTTGAAGGATTATTTGAGGCTCTTGATAAATTTGCTCGAGTTCCCTTTTCCTTTTTTATACTATTATATTCTAATGTCATTTAAATTACTGACAACAAATTTGAAAGACACACAAGAACTACCAGCCGGTCAATATGACCTATTTTTACCAACCGGTCAAAATGACCGGATGACTTGTGCGTGCAAAGTATTAAATATAATTCAATAAATTGATTGTAGAATTGTAAATAATACAATCTTTAAAAAAATAACGAGTAGGGTTGTATATAAAAGTCTTGTGAAGAATTTTTGAAACCGGTCATATTGACCGGTTAGTAGTTCCAGTGTTAATTGCGGCTCGCGAAAAATTTCAAATTTTGAAAAATGACGAATTGTTTTTTTTTTTTGTTAAACACGACCGCCATTTTGAATTTCAGAAAAAAAAAACAAAAGAACTACATCCGTGTCTGGGGGGCTACTCCGAAAATACGGGCGTTTCCTACTCAGCAACACTTACGGGCCCGTAATCTTATCTCTCTTATTTTACTGATGTTTGATAGTACTTTTTATGTGTATGTCAAAATTCACATAAACTACATTGGTCGACATCACAAAACTTCGGAAACGATTGTACGAGTAAAATATGATTATTATTAACACTAGATTTACCAAACCAGTCAAAATGACTGCTCTTGCAAGATCAAATTAAAATTCCTACTGCGTGTAACATTTTCTTTAATTCTTCTAATCTTCTTTAATTTATAACAGAAGAATTAGTTTTATGAATTTTATATTATTATATTTTATTATAAATATTTGTAACAAATACAGTAATGCCCCGCTTTACGCGAGAGATACGTTCCAAAAAAATCGCGTTAACTGAAATTCCCGCGACTTTAGAGAAGTTGATGACTACATTATGTTTATACGCACTCTTTCGCGTAATTTAATAATAAATTTGAATTTCGCGTTATAGTGAAACCGCGCATAACGGGGTCGCGTAAAGCGGGGTATTAATGTATATACTTTTTTGGCTTTGGTAAAAATAGGTATATTTAAGCTGGTAAATCTAGTTGTAATGAAGCTTATAACACATTAGTTACAGCTTCTTACTGAGATAGAAACTGTCTCCTTTAGCCAGATATTCCAGAAGCTTCCATTTTAGAAACAAGAAGTAATAATGGAAATTTATATACTGAATTAACATGGAGTTTGCATGTTACACTATCATTTGGCCCCACCTCGTAATGCGGCAATAAAAACATGAACGATAAACACGTTTTGGATGCGGCAGTTAGCGGCAAATATCTGGATCAATTTACAATCAAAACCAAAATCCATAGCACATTTATTATTATTATTTTATTTATTTATTTAATCTACCAACAAAATTATGTTAACACTATAGTATGATATGACAGGTATTATTATAAACTGTGGCGGTTTTGACATTTATTCTGTCACTGTCATCTTTATTGATTTTTTTTCTTTTCTTTTTATTATCACAATGCATTGTGATAATTATATTTTCAATCTATTTTAATCTGCTTTATTATTACACATTAATACTTCTAAAAACTAAATGAAATTTCAATTATAGGTTTAGGACCACATACGACTCAAAATAGTGAAGATAATGTTAAAATTAAAATTAATTATGACAAATATAAAACATAAAATTTTCGATAAAAATAATTGTCAATTCAATAGTCGTAAAAGAAAAGATATACGTCAAGTCAAACGTGCTCACAAATGCCGCAGTATCGAGCAGAGAACATTTCCTACCTGCAAGGCAGTATTATAAATAAGCCACCAAGTCATTAATTAATTAGACGAGGTCATTCAACCGTAATAGATAAGACTCCGAGGTGTTTCATATTGATTGAAAATTATGTAAAAAAAAAACACGCTTTTCACTTTTGCGCTAATTACAAGTAGGTCACCATTTTCAGGACAATTTTAACGATAAATACGCAGACAAATTAGAACATACTGTACTATGACAATAGTAATTCTTGTGTCCATGATTTATGGTTAAGTCGCGGGATATTATTAATGTCATGTGAATTCAAAAAGACTGACCAACTAACCAGGATTCTTTTTAAAATTGCCATAAAAGGCAGGCGTCGTTGAAATATGAAACTTTTTTTTCGTTTTTCTTTTTTTTTTAACTTAATTAAACTTCATAGTACTTTTATATCTTCATGACTACGTAAACGAAGTCGGGGGCAACAGTACGATTTTAAACAAATTTATGTGTGCTTTATTTATATTTATTGTATACTAGCTTTTACCCGCGGCTTCGCTCGCATTTAAGTCATTAAATAAATATCAGAGATCATCTCAATAGAAATGAATCAATATGATTCCAAACAGCTGAAACTATAGTCAGTTGGAAACTATAGTAAAAATAAATTATTTTTTAAATAAAAAGTATCCTATGTTACTTCTAGTACCTTCAAAAATATGTGTACAAAATTTCACGATGGTCGGTTATGTAGTTGTTGCTTGTAAACGTAACAAACAAACTCACATTCACATTTATAATATTAGTAGGGAAGTAGGAATTACCACGAAACAGTGTTATGGTTAGACAGAAATTTTGTCATCACTAAAAGGTTAGATACACGATAAGATTGCAAGCGAAAAAGAAGCCTTCAAAGCACTTTGTTTGAGGTTCGTTAAACTATGCCGTAACATAATTACAACATAGTATATTGACACTGGGAATATGATATAAGGGAACGCGGAAGTTTAACTCAATTAGGCCAAAAGCATTATCAGATAAAAGACCCCGCATCGTCTGCAAATATTACATGGCTTTGTGTTTTGGTTTTGGTGAACATAAAGAAGGGAAGGATGTGGTTAAGAGCATCCAGTGTGAGCCTCCTCGTTTTCCATGGTTGATCAATTTTAACAGTTCTTATTAGAAAACAATATATAGGTTCAGGGGGGCTACTCAAGCGCACTTCGAATGAAAATACGAACGTTTTCTACTCAGGAACACTTACATAATCATTCACGATTTGACAGCGACGGCTTGACGGATAGACTACTCTAGGCTTATTTTACGGATATTTGACAGGAATTTTTACGTGCTGATAAGTCAAAATTCATGTAAACTACAGAGGTGACGGCCGTATCACGAAACTTCGGATTCAGGTCGGGGCATTGTCCATCTACAAAATTTATGTTTATAATGAAGAAAGTGGACAGCTCAAATTGTGAACGCTGTGACTGTGGAGGTCTTGCAGCATTTGTTAACGGAGTGTTTGTGAAGCCAGAAGAAGAGGAAGGCGCTGATGAGAAAGCACAGAGTCTGCGGGCTGGATGTCGGTTTAGCGCAGACCATTCTGCGCGAAATCGTTCGCTATAACAGGAAAAGCAGATTAGTACATACGTAAAGCTGGGATTAATAATTTTCTTAATGTTGTTAAAACGAATCGTAGACCAACCTAACCTCTGTATAACGAACCTCATTGGAACAAATTACTTGATATAACGAATTATTTTCTAATTCCCTGCAGTATCGTTATATCAAGGTCGCACTGTAGGGACAAATATAAACCGTCCAAATTAAGAAGGCACATTTCTGTTAGTATACGCGACTTTACGGGATACAATTAAAAGTGGCGGTATTACCCTAAAACGACTAGAACAAAAATGCCGCTTGAATAAACTTATCAAAATTAATGGTATTTATAAATTTTCAATAGTATCCAAAATGTATTTTCGATTTTATTTTTGCGGTTATATTTAATTTTATACAAACTATATAAAACAACAATTGGACGTTTTAAAAATAGTTCTCTAAAATAACCTTGGGGATTTCATTCACGGTCTTTTTTCTGTTCTATTTCTGAGAATTATTTTTTTAGATTTTATTCGAATATTTAATTAAAAAGACATTTTGCGGCTTACGAGTTTTAAAAAAAAATATTTTATATAGTAAACCCATCAAAACGTCGTATTAAAAATAATCAAAAATTAAATGCTACACAATAATAAAAATTGTAGCCAATTGAACAAGTGGACTGTACCAATGAAAACTCTTAAAATTGTATTTACACTATATTACCAATCTCTTATAATCCAATCCCCCTTCGCCCCTCCCTCGCGTTCCTCTTTTCTTTCATTCCAAATTCAAATTTACAGTTTTACTTATAAAAATATACACACCATTAACATCGCCGCCGCAACCTCTTTTCTGTCGACGACAATAATTTTTAAACAACTTTTATTTTATTTTAACTCAATATAAATTTAATTTAATTATTTTTTACTAACTTTATTATGACGTCAATTACTACTTTTATGATTTTTGGTAAAGCATAGACTAGTTGTATATAACTGGATATACCTTAAAATATCATATCAGACGGAACGATAGATTTGTGATTTTTTTGGCATGAAAGTTTACGTGTGCCTTAAAATTTTGTAATTTCTTATTGGACTGTTGTTCTAATACTGGACATTGGCAGAATAGTCTTCATTAAACATCTGAGTTCATTAGCAAAAGAAAATGAAGAAGAAGATTATGACATAAATTATGACATTAGTATGTAAGTGAACAATGCCAGTATACAGCAGCTAAATCAAATTGATAATTATTAAATTGACGAGTAAAAGCGCTCTATTGAAGCCCAATTACTAAAAGTAAATAAATAAATTTAAAAAAAAAGATCTTGCCGCCATTTTTAAGACTGTCACGTTGACAGTTAGTTTAGACATTTCGACAGCGTGAGTGGTAATAATTATAATCCGTTATGTTTAAGATAAATATATGTGGGTCAATGCTTTTTATAATGGAAATCAATTTAAATAAAGCTCGCCGACCACGAAGGCGTCATAGCATAGAATAATATTTCTGGATCATGGTCCTAATGTATTACCAAATACTAACACTGTTTCTCTTAAGCCGAGTCTCCTGCGCGTGTGTTTTCGAAACATTACACAAAAACATAGAAACATTGGGGCGTGGCCATAGACATTTTTGTATTCATATTATATAAAACATTGTGTACGGCCACGCCCCAATGTTTCTATGTTTTTGTGTAATGTTTCGAAAACACACGCGCAGGAAACTTGGCTTTATACCAATTGATTGTCTAAAAGAAATCACCTTTAGCGATACAAAATATAAGTACATTAATTAACAATATGTATTACTGTAAATATAACCCTGATTTAAGTGTTTTTTGTTGACATAAGCTCCAAAACAATTGAAAATCTAATAGTAAATTTTTATTATCAGCAATAATGATTTTTAAAAATGGAACAACTTGGAAAAACACGCTGTAGGTCGCATACCTACTAAGAAGTATAAATAAAGTTGGAATTAATGAAAATAATTAACAAAATAATAATAATTGAAATTAACATAACAAACATAACCAATGCATGAGTAAAATATTATATATCGTCGACTTATTATTAGAGATGTGCCGATTATGACTTTGGCCGACTAGCCGATTAGTCGGTTGTAAATAAGCCGACTACGGTTTAGGGGATTCCAGTGACGCTTCGTTTACAGCTGATTCGCTGCGATTTCAGTCACTACTGACAAGTTTTTTGACTCACTAGTTTGACGATAGTTTCAAATATCACGCAGAATTGCAATATATGTCATTAAATATTATGTTGATTTGTTAAGATACTAATTTTGTTTGATAAATGTCATCAATATATTTTCTTTACAAGGAAGTAACACATACATTTTATTGTGAAATAGACATAAAGTAAGAAGCCGGATAGTCGGCGCTTTTTACTGATTAGTCGCCGACTACGATAGTGGCCGGATAGTCGGCTTTACCGACTAGTGGCCGACTAGTCGGAACATCTCTACTTATTATATATCGACATATTAATTTATTTATTTATTTAAGAATAATATTACATAATATGGTTTTCGATGGTCCCACACTAGGCATTGCCTGTCATGTGGGACCCATCACTTACTCATTTACAAAACTTTTAATTATTAACAATACAACTAAAACTTTTTTTTTTAAATTTATTTATTATATTACTAGCTTTTACCCGCGGCTTCGCTCACATTTAAGTCATTAAATAAGTATCAGAGATCATTTCAATAGAAATGAATCAATATGATTCCAAACAGCTGAAACTATAGTCAATTGGAAACTATAGTAAAAAATAATTTATTTTTTTTTAAATAAAAAGTATCCTATGTTACTTGTAGTACCTCCAAAAATATGTGTACAAAGCTTCATGATGATCGGTTAAGTAGTTGTTGCGTAAAAACGTAACAAACAAACTCACATTCACATTTATAATATTAGCAGGGATATGACCTACCATATCCTAATCTATGAATATTCAACTCACCTGAATATTTCGCGTACAAACCCACGGCGAAGACAGCGAACAATATAAACGAGCGTAACTCCATCTTGCGTCACTCTCTAATAATATAAGTTGAAAAGAGACAAATACAGCACTAGGTTGTTTATTTTCACACTAAACACACCATCACTTTTCTAACACAGCTAAGGTTGTAAAGGCACTAAATCCAATTGGAATCTGTAAAATAAATATTATGATTATTATTAAATTAAATATTATTGATATTAAAAAATTTGAATTCATATTTTTTCCTAATTTTTTGTGCATTTCGTGTAATTCATATAAATCCCTGGTGATCCCTGAACAAAAACAACCACCACAATAGAAAAATTACTATAGACTTACAAACACTCATTAATTTGGGTCAGAGGTTCCCAAACTATCCGCATCGCAGAGAAAAATTATACGAACTCCATTCCAAATAAATTATTACGTAAAATATTACAACAAAATATTAGTTACATTGTTATGTATGATCAACAGGCAGTGGCAGTCCTCGTTTTACGGCATTTCGTTTTACGTCACGAAAATGTGTCTCGTTTTACGTCGTTTCAATTTGCGTCCCTATTCTCTGGTATCTAACATGACGTAAAACCGAGGACTGCCTGTAGGTATTTCCCCCCACCCCTTCCCTCCAAACACTTTGTTTTTTTTTATAATTATCATACTACCTACATCATATTAATGACCAATCACGGTCCTTCTCTTCATAACCCAATCATATACAAGTATATATATATACACTCAATTCAAGTATAGAGTGTTTGTTGTCTGCAGGAAGTTTTTTTTTTAAGTATTAATATCCGGTTAATAATCCCTTTTTTGGGAGCTATAAATAACTGAAAACTTTACAGTCTGTTGCTGCCTACAGAGTGCTTTGATGGCATTCTGTTTATGATATAAAAATAACACAAGGTTAGTATAAAGCCCACCCTCCATGGAAGCATATCAAAGGGTCAGGTCTTATTTATTTATTTATTCACCTACCTACAAAATTAGAACTACATATTATAAAAATTATTACTATTATATGAACTAAATGAAATTTTAATTATAGCAGAGGTTCTCAAACTCAAAAACTGATTTATATGTATTTATGAATAATCATATTGCAATGTAATATTACGTAATATTTAGATGTAACCTTATAATCTCCCTTTGGTAGGTATTTTTTGCAGTATTTTAGCCCTAGGGTTCCGCGGAACACACTTTGAGAATGGCTGTACTAGGCCATTAATAAAGAAGAAGAAGAAATCTATTCGTTCTAAAGTTCGTTTTCATTCGTTTTCTAAAGTAATATATAGCGAAACTAATGAAAAAAATTTTAAGTTAAGTAAAAAGTTATTTACCCACTTTTATTCTGAATTAAAATTCAGCTTTTTTTGTTAATTATTTAATGTACAGACTATGATTGACGAGTTTCTTGTGGTATTCTTCTCGTCATACGCCTTTCCGAAGCCATTGTAGAGTCTAACGATGAGCAAGCGCACGCCTTTAGTGCCTATGCTAATAAACTAATTTCATTTCATTTCAAATAAAATTTACGATTTATACCATAGTATATGTTATCGGGAAGAGATTACTTTAACCCTTAAATGGACGATTTTTGTTTCACGTTTTAAAAAAATATATTTGTGTAATAGACATGTATTACTGTCTAGGAAAAATGAGTAAAAAATCTAGACATGAATTTACTATACTTTTTTTTGCAATAATGTGAGTGTTGTTTAAAAACAACATTGCCCTCTAGACATGAATTTACTATACTTTTTTTGCAATAATGTGAGTGTTGTTTAAAAACAACATTGTCCATTTAAGGGTTAAGTGATAAGAATAGAAATTGCTCTAAAGTGCTTCGTATGTGCTAAATTGTAATACCTACCCTGCCTATCCCAGTTAGTATGTAGTGACGTCATAATGACGTAACTCAACTTATTAAATGATTAAACACAAGTCCTTGTCACACCTTTATGAGTCAATGTGACTTTTATTTACATTAAACAATAATATTTATTTATTCCAAGTACTCTTGAGGATTTATATACATTATTAATTATGAGATGAATGATAGACCGAGATACCAATATCTGGAGACTGTATGGAACACAATGGTAGCTGAGTAGAATCCAGTCATTCTCAAAGTATAGTAAAGTAAATTTCGGATACCTAAAATTTTAAACGTTTCTACACTTACAGAATTGACGTTTGTCTATGGTCTATGATCGTACGTTTCCAAGCCTTCGTCTATTCATTGCATTAGGTACTAAAAAAAATGTGTTTTTTAAAATAAAAAATATATAAATATCGATAACAAATTTACAACAAACATAGATGCCTATATAAATATTTCTTTGAGTAAAAAAAACCCGCTGATTGCTTCTTATATTATCGACAACAAATAGCTTTATCGGGAATTTAAAAAAAAACTTCCTTTCAATTTTTTTTATGACAATTCAATTCACAAATAATTCAAGTCTGTTAACTTTTGAGTGACTAATACTAATATAATACTGACCAATGATATTAATCCATTGCAACTGTCAACTGTCACCTAGCTGTCATTACGTTCTGTTACACGCATTTATAAGAAATCGTTTCTATCGTTACTTATTAAAATATAAATAACAAAAAGAGAAAAATGCAAATTAATGTTTAAACTAGATATTTGATATGCAAAATATTACTATTTTATTTTGATTACTGTCTAATGGTTGTCGTGTTTAAAGATTTATTATTTACTAGCTTTTACCCGCGGCTTCGCTCGCATTTAAGTCATTAAATAAGTAACAATATGATAACTATATATTCTTGTTTGGCTGGGATCATCAATTTTTAAAAATTACTACATACAATGCAATATAAAATATATATAAAAATGACAGACAGAAATAAAAAGAAATATAGAAAAATTCCAAACAGCTGAAACTATAGTCAATTGGAAACTATAGGTAGTAAAAAATAATTTATTTTTTTAAATAAAAAGTATCCTATATTACTTCTAGTACCTCCAAAAATATGTGTACAAAGCTTCATGATGATCGGTTAAGTAGTTGTTGTGTGAAAACGTAACAAACAAACTCACATTCACATTTATAATATTAGTAGGGATTAGTAATGATCAATTAATCAATTGAATAAATTACGCTCAAGTATTATTTCTGAAAACAAGCATAAATAAACTAGATGGCATGGTTAACTCATTTTTCGACTATATGGAATTTAACTGCCTTTAATTCTGCAGGCCTCAATTGTATAGTACAACCATTCTCAAAGTGGTGCTCCGCGGAACCCTAGGGCTAAAATACTGCAAAAAATACCCACCAAAGGGCTAAAATATTACATTGCAATATGATTATTCATAAATACATATAAATCAGTTTTTTATAATTATATTGAGGCTTTTTCCTTCGCCAAAAAAGTTTAAAAACCGCTAGTATAGTAAAATTATGCCTACACTAATTATAGGAATACAGTCGTGAATATAAAAATAAATATTACGTCACAAAACAAAAGAACACTAAATTTCACCAAAATATTGTGTTTAATTGACAATTTTAATGAATGGAGGTCCTTGGGTTATCGCTCGTTAGTCTAGTAACCTTCGAGACCTTATTACGACATCTGACTTGCATACAATTATTATTTTCGATTACAAAAATATGCAGCACACAGTTTTTACTTCATATAGATCGAATCGTATATCAAAAAGTGACTTCTTTTCAGTGGGCTTATCACGAATTTAGTCTGGCTTTCGAATCGAGCTGTCACAAGTAAAACGGATCCGTTAGCAATCGGGATCATGAATTTTTACTAACGACTAACGAGCACCAGCAATCTATCAAATGAACGAAAGATCGAGACGTTCGAAAATTAACAAAAAGTATCTAAAATATTGTAGTTCCAAATCCACACGCGGTGGCGCTGCTCAAATTTCCATACAAATCGCTTGAAGCGAACTCGGTTCGAAAACCAGACCAAAATTCGTGATAAGCCCACAGTTATTTATAACGTGGAAAACAGATTACTACTCACTTTATATGAAAAAAAAAACCTGGAAATATAGACCAACATAGTCAGAACTAACATTAAGGTAATTTTAGTTTATTCATTGAAAAACAAAATATTTTCTCAATGGTTTCTGAGATAAGTACGAAAGATCTACACAAACAAACTATGCACATACCAATTGATGTAACGATACTGAAGGGAATCAGAAAATAATTCGTTATATCAAGTAATTTGTTACAATGAGGTTAGGTTGGTCTACGATTCGTTTTAACAAGGTTTAAAAAAATTATTAATCTCAGCTTTACGTAGGTTCTCTGCTTTCCCTGTTATAGCAAACGATTTCGTTAAATAGAGGTAAATAATGCTTGCTTTTTATATTTTGCAAAGATTGAAAATGTATTCGTAATGTAAAGGTATATTTTGCATTAGCTCTTACAGACAGTTGTAGGGGATTTCGAAAATTCGTTAAATCGAGGAAATCGTTACATTAATTTTATTATTACTAGAGAGCTAAGTTCAATTGTTTTATTTTTTATATAAAATTTTGTATATATTTTTTCAACTCAAATTCAAAAATCATATTACACGTTAGATGAATATCTTACTGATAAAAAAGCTTGGACATAATCTATGATGTCATTTCATGTTTACCCATAGGTATATAATATATAGGATGACATGAATATATAAATGGGATGACAATGCCCCTATACAGCAGCTATTCTTCTACATCATAGTTGATTTATTATATATTATTATGACATTAGTATGTAAGTGGACAATGCCAGTATACAGCAGCTAAATCAAATTGATAATTATTAAATTAATAAATTTATTTCATTTATATTTGTATATGTATTGACGAGTAAAAGCGCTCTATTGGAGCCCATTTGCTAAAAGTAAATAAATAATAAAAATAAAAAAACTTATTTCCAAGCTATAGCTATAGCCTACACGTGTACGAAACACGTGTAGGCTTAATTATAATTACGCTGCCGTTCGTGTTTGTTTGCAACGCATAAATGAATGAATTTACTTACGTCAGTTTTACGACTGGCTATTATAATCGAAAAACAATTGCAATTTTGTAATAATCGTTGCTAAGAGAAAACAATTTGGGTCATTTAAAAAAAGAATATGACTTGTAGTGTAGTGTTACTATTCGAACTAATTTTTTACTCTAGTAACAATTTTCGCACGTGTGTACAACTTGCTTAAACCAGCGGTTCTCAAAATTTCTCAAACTTATTTATGTGTATTTATTAATAATCATATCGTATGTGGCAATATTTAAATGTAACCTTATAATCTCCCTTTGATACGTATTTTTTGCAGTATTTTCGCTATAGGGCTCCGCGAAGTACACTTTGAGAATGACTGGCTTAGTTATATAAACTGAATAAGACTTGATAATGTTATCTTTATTGATAAGGGACGTAATACGAATCATATTTACGTGCGTGTTTAAGAATACATACAGAAAAGAAGCGGTTAGTTTCCATACGCCCTTAAAAGCAAAACAAATTATACCTACGTGTTGAGTTTTTCTCCTAGTTCCTAATGGCGGTCGATTCCACAAGCCGAAAATACTTATTTAAGAAGATTTGAGGTTTTGACGTTTAGTCTGTCAGTGTCATCTTTCTTGTTTCTTCTTCTTTTGATTGCCACAATGCATTGTGATAATTATATTTTTAATCCATTTTAATCTACACTATTATTTCACATAAGTTTCGGCTTTTGTCTATGGTCCACAATACAACCATAGAGAAATCTACACCCGTCTACGTTACATTATGTAAATCATAAATATTTAAATATAAAAAGCAAATAAAGGTAATTTATTATGCATAAATGACTTTTTTTAAAGACAGCTGATGAATTGGAAGGTCTTTTATGACCCCCAAAAATTCGCACCTTTTTGTTCCGGTTTCCGATTAGGGTAGAAATAAAACACCCTTGTTTGCTAAAACGGTTTTTTAAGTCTAAAATATGATAGGGTATTTATCTATGTTTAATAAATATAAATTTTTCGTTTCTCACGGTTCAATGATTTGCTAGAACCTTAATACAATGTAACCTTAATGTAACGACCCTCAATATAACGATTTCCTCGATTTAACGAATTTTTCCAAATCCCCTAGAACTGCCCGTAAGAGCTAATGCAAAATATACCTTTACATTACGAATACATTTGTTAACACTAGGTTTACAGACGTTTTCTATATACCTACTTCTACTAGAACGCGTCAATTTGACGCATATCGTAGAGATAGGTATACCACATAGACAAGTTCAGTAATTCAACACTTTTAAATAAAATAGACTTCAATTTATATTTCCCTCGATCAATGAATAAAAGTCTTGCAAAGAGATAAAATAAAAATTTAAACAGTTTTTGGTAATTCTCTGATAAAAGTCAAAATGCGTCAAATTGACGCGTCCCGTAAACCTAGTGTTAAAAACCTTTTTATAACGAATTGTCAATCTTTGCAAAATATAAAAAGAAAGTATTATTTACCTCTATTTAACGAAAAAAGCAGATTAGTAACTACGTAAAGCTGAGATTAATAATTTTTTTAAACCTTGTCAAAACGAATCGTAGACCAACCTAACCTCATTGTAACAAATTACTTGATATAACGAATTATTTTCTGATTTCCTTCAGTATCGTCATATCAAGGTTGTAATGTATTAGATAATTTTAAAAAATATATATATAATTCCCTGACTCCTAAATTAAGAGTAGAATAAATATTCATATACTTGGATAGTTTCTTGTGGTCTGCTCGTCATACGTCTTTCCGAAGCCATTGTACGCTCCCTATAGCGCGTACGCTAATAAACTATTTTCATTTGTTTATTAATTCATTTGTTTCGACTCCACATTCGATATATCGTTGTGTTTTGTTTTTTTTTAGTAGAGAAAAAAATTACGATTAATTGCAATTCAAAATGGCTGCCCTTGAATTAATAACATACATAGAAATAAAAATACTAATTTATATTTATTATTATTACGAATTAATTTATAGTAGTAATGTCTGAGGACAAGTCACACCTATTATGCCGGCTCGAGTCGGCGAACGTACAGAATACAGTAATGTCCCGCTTTACGCGAGGGATACGTTCCGGAAAAAATCGCGTTAACTGAAATTCGCGTATATCGAGGTTTATGATTAAACATAGTTAAATTTAACCAATCACTTTAATTCTCAGAATACTTAATGCAATACATGCTATTAATTATTTTTTATGGAAAAATACATCTATTGTCTTTTGGGTAGCGTTTTTTTTTTACGTTCTTGTAAAATACGTTCATAACACCCAACACTGTTTTTAATTGTTTGACACACGGTCAAGACACGGTCATTATTGTCTATACTCTGCAATAAGTTCAAACCTGAATAAATTCTTGAAAAAGCATATTGAGGGCGAAATTTGAATTTCGCGTTATAGTGAAACCGTACATAACGGTGTCGCGTAAAGCGGGGTATTACTGTTTTTTATAAAAAATATTTCCCGCCATTTCTATTACGTAGGTAGTAGGTACAATAGAATTTTCCAGCCTCAATAATCTTATTTACCTTGAAACTTGTATTTAATCTTTACATAGATTATAAATATTGTGCGTACGTGAAAAGCGGTACAATGATAGCGAATAAAAACCACATATTACTATTTCTTTCGTAGGCCAATAAAATGACACGTGACTAAACCTAGTCCATGAGTCGAGACAAATATTTAACCATAACGTCTTGATTAACTGTTAACTTACGCCTGTATTTCTTCCGAGGTAGGCAGTTAATTTCTCCACGAGCATATAAATTACTTTTTCTATACATTTGAAGTTTAAAAGACATAAAGGGACTTAATAAAGGCTAAAAACATATATCAAAACAAGCAAGCGTCGTGTTTAGAACTGACGTTATAAAATTAGACAGTAAATACAAAAAAAAATAGTCTGAGACTCGAGAGGAAATCAAAACGAGATAAACGAAAGTCTAAGAGCAAAATTTAGGTCTCACGAAGTCGCGCCGTTTCTAAAATTAAAACCCGCGTTCATATTTATTTCTGTGCTGCAAAACATTGCGGTAGACTAAGAAAAAAAAAGTTTTCTAATAAACAAAAACTCACGTAAAAACAATTCCTTTTTTAAAAAATAAATTATTTTAAAAAAACCCACACGTAATGCACAAAAAAAACTATTTTTACTGCAAATTAAAACACAATATATTGAAATTCAAAAAAAACGCACTAATTTTAATTTGCAATACCACTTATTAGAAAAAAACACGAGTTCAATATCATTAAATTTTCACTTAAATAAAAACCACAACTAACCGGTTTAAAGCACACAGACGTCCGCACCGGCCGGCATTTGAGATACGACTAAAAAATTTCACTAGATCCCGCGCTTAGTTAGACCGCGTACACACACCATAAAGAAAAGTTTTGTGTGCTCGCCATTTACAAGTGTGCGTTTAGTGTTGTACTACACTTGTATCGATATTTTTATTCCCTTACAATGATGCCAAACTTTTAAAAACAGAAAATTTCATTATTCTTTATTTATTTATTTACTTTTAGTAATTGAGCTCCAATAGAGCGCTTTTACTCGTCAATACAAATATAGATATAAATGAAATTAATTTAATACTTATAAACATAATAGATACATAGGAGTAGATATATAATTAGACTAGCTGTTGCCCGCAACTACGTCTGCGTAATAATGAAGATGTTTCATATTTCAGTCAACAGACAGTGCCTATCACACTTCTGTAACAAAGTGGCATCTAACTATAAAAATGACACCTAACCTCAATTCAATGCATGCAAAGTCTCATCCCGATCGGTTTAAAATTGACAAAGTTTCATACAAACTTTCATCCCCTATTTTATCCCCTTGGGGGTAGAATTGATCAAAATCCTTTCTTAGCGGATGCCTACGTCATAACATCTACCTGCATGTCAAATTTCAGCCCGATCCGTCCAGTGGTTTGGGCTGTGCGTTGATAGATCACTAAGTCAGTCACCTTTGAGTTTTATATATATAGAGATGTCCTAATTAAAAATATTTATATCGTATAGGCCTTTCTGCTTCTGACTCATAGTGAGAATCTACAGTGATTATAGAAAAGCATATCACGAGAAAAAATCACTCGACAATTAGTTTTTAAAATACATACTATCACATTTATTGACGTGACAACGTCTTATAATTCGATTGAGCCGGCTGCACGCACGAAAAAACATGACTCATGCGGCGTTACCTCGCTCTGAGACGTTCCATGTAAGGCTTGAAGTGATCTTGATCAATTTCATTGTGATTTCCAATTACCTCCTTCTCTATATACATACAAATCTATTAAATAAATTAAATTAAAATTTTCTTTTGAAAAATGCTACCATTCCATCAGTATTTTCTTAAGATGTTGTCACGTTCAACTATCGTCAGTAAACCGACTTTACAGACAACCGATTTTTTTTTAAATATTATTTACTAAAACAACGATGCTGCAAAGCATTCGAATCGACGCGCGACGGGCTAAATTAGTATAATATTAAAATATGAAATAGAAAGCAAATCGATAAATCCTTTATCCAGGATTAAGCACATCACTAAAGAGGGATAGGATCCCGATTGGGAACAACACTAGCATATAATCGTAGCATACACATATCGCACACAAATGGAGTAGTTTAAAATGCTTGTGTTGTGTTTTTTTAAATACAGTCTAAACTCCATGTAACGTCACTCGATTTAACGACAAACTCTCTAATGCGTCGAAATCATTTGTGCGAAATAAACTAACTTTTTCCTTTTCTAATCCAGATTTTTCGTCTCTCCATTTAACGACTACTCTCTATAACGCCATAAAATGCACAATCCTTCTAGAGTCGTTATATAGAGTTTACTTTAAGCATATCTTTTAAGTAATCCCAGTCCCTACTATTAAATAGTATGGACTATGGAGTGACGTCATAATGTAATCAATCAATGTGATGTTTTTTACGTTGATGAAATTAATTAAAGTTTTTTAAATATTTAAAAATAGAAGAGCTATTATTTTAATGTTTTCTTTTTTTTCCCAATATATAGTTAGTCTAGACCCGGCATAAGATAAAAAATGTCACGAAAGCAAATTCCTTCCGTACGACTCTTTCCATTACTTAAAGCTGACGTTTACAATTATTAAAACAAATAGGACACATAAAAAAAAACTACATATAAATTAATTAACATTATTTTGGAAATTGATTGTTCAATTATTCCTTGTTTATGAGTCATTTATTAATATTAAGCAAGAAAAGTGCTTAATATTTTTAGTATTAACTAGAAATAAAGCGCTACATCGCTGTTTTATCAATTTATTACAAGTTATACACATAGTAATGTATAACTGACTCATACGATACTCAAATGTTATTTTACAGACGACGTCAAGTCTTCGGTAGTATAGTGGTAAGTATCCCCGCCTGTCACGCGGGAGACCGGGGTTCGATTCCCCGCCGGAGAGTTCATTTTTTATCTTTTTTTTTCGTTAATTTTTTATTAGGTTATATATATAAAAAATTATTTCAATATAAACAAAAATTTAATTAAAAAAAAAATATAATAGTTCAATTTTTAATACACGTAAACTAGAGTGCTGTCTAAAATTTCCAATAGAGGGCAGTAGTGTATAGTAAACTATGAAATATATGTATCTTTTATGTGAGTTACGATTCAAAATAATGCATAGATTTTCTTAAAATAATTTTACGTATCCTTCTATAAGTATATTTGCAATCATTTGTAGATTATTTATCTACTAAACTAAAAAAAATCTAGTATGAAACGCATTTATCTCGTAAAATGCCCAATTTTTTCCTTCGAAAAAAGGAAATTTAAGATTAAAACTAAATGAATACATTAGACGCGATCAGACTACTCGATAATAGATGGCGCTGTTTGAAATGAAACGCATATTATTATTTACCTCTATTTAACGAAATCGTTCGCTATAACAGGGAAAGCAGATTAGTACCTACGTAAAGCTGAGATTAATATTTTTTTAAACCTTGTTAAAATGAATCGTAGACCGACTTAACCTCTGTATAACGAACCTCTTACTTGATATAACGAATTATTTTCTGATTCTATTCAGTATCGCTATATCAAGGTTGCACTGTATAATTATTTTTGGAACGAAAAGTAAACGTGGTGTAGACAGATTTCGTTTGATTTGTTGGAATCAAGAAATGGGAAAGGTGACGGAAATAATTCCGTAATTTCATACAACTCCGGAAGAAATTATTCAAATTAGTATCTGTTAATAGGTGTAGCTAATTGGAACTTAATTATTGTCAATGTTAAAACAGTACGACCTAGCTGCAATGTGGAATTGAAGATACATGAAGTTAGAAATAATGGAGTTTTTAAAGGCAAAATTACCTTCGCGTAATAAATAAATATAAAAAAAATTAAATGAATAAAATCATAGGCTCAACACTGGGACTAAATATAAAATATATTTTCCAGAAATCCAAATTAATAAAAAAAAAAATATCCAGCAATTTTTTTGTTTTGCGGACCGTTTGGCGCAACTTTGTGTCGCCTTGACGAACACGCACTTACAAGGTGTAAATTGACAATTAAAAGTGTCCGTGGCCATATTTCTCAAAATTAGCAAGTATTATAGCTGTATGGACTCGATCCCTTTGCCTTAAAATGGAACAAAAAAATTAGCTAGTGACACTGACAGATCGAAGTTCGTTCAGAAATTTTAAATTAAAATTGTTATTCGTAAAATTATATACGTTCTTCTTCTTCTTTTATTAATGGCCTTAGATGTCTATTAAATAAAATTCTGCCAATGTTGAGTATTCAATAAGAAATTATAAAATTTTAATTCACTCGTAAACCCTCGTGTCAAAAAAATACCGTCATTAAAATCTAATATTTATTTTAAAATATACCACATTGATATTTTTTTTACTAAATCCTGTAAATAACCAACTAATTGTAACAAAGGTCAGACTTCACGCGAATTGTTCTAATTGAAAAGGTCGTTAATTAATTTTGTTAAAAGTGTTACT